>JADBJO010001194.1:392500-395000 GCA_016801955.1 Conus betulinus
GTGTGTGTGTGTGTGTGTGTGTGTGTGTGTGTGTGTGTGTGTGTGTGTGTTCGTGCGTGCGTGCGTGCGTGCGTGCGTGCGTGCGTGCATGTATAACCCCATTCTGATGTACCATATTTTTCTAATTTGGGGGGTAAAATGGGTGTCTTGCAAACAGTAAATGTTGTAGGACTTTTTCCTAAGATAGTGGAAAACATCCCTTCTTTTCTGAGTGTCTCCTAGTCCCTGACAATTCAAAGAGGATATCGTAGTATTTGCCATGTTATCTTACAAGAAGGATTATAACTTTTTGTATCGCACTGCCATATAACTAGAAAGGAATAACCAGCTTCTTTACACAGTAACGTACACATTTGCTTTGGAAAATATCACAACAATACAAGGATCGCAAAACGGCATGGTCATTTAAAAAAAATAAAACAGACTACCCAAACAAAATAGCATAAACATAATGATGACCAAATGAATCTTTTCCATGACAAAAACAAATTGAATTCTGCAGCAAAAAGAAAATCCTCTATATGACACACTCAACAAAGTTACAAACATAAAGTCACATCGACAACACGACACGAAAACACATAAATGTAAGTAGACTCAATAACGATCGCTCACGAGCGAAATGTACAGCTTCTCCGCGTTACTGATAGTTACAGCAACGAATGTGTCGAGAGTTAAGAAAGGTAGGTTAATTCCAACACCACTGACACCAAAAAGTGGTATATGGGGGGGGGGGGGGGGGGGGGGGGGGGGGGGGGGGGGGGGGGGGGAACAACAACAAAAAAAAAACAATACTATCATACAAATGTTAATGCCATTTTTATCACCAACTCCAAAAGTTCAAACAATTTTTGCGTTTTTTGGAGGGGGGGGAAAATTGGCTATAAGAGAAATAATACATGTCATACACGATGTGTGACAGCGTACATGTGTCAGGTGAGTGTACATGTACAGGTGAGTGTAAGCAAATGAAAGCAAACGTTTTTCCCCCGATCCCCTCCGTGCGCGCGCCCCCCACCCCCCCCCCCCCAACCCCCTTCAAAACATAAATATGTGTTTATGTATATGTCTGTATATGTGTGTGTGTGTGTGTGTGTGTGTGTTGTGTGTGTGTGTGTGTGTGTGTGTGTGTGTGTGTGTGTGTGTGTGTGTGTGGAGTGGGAGAGGAGAAGGTAAAGACGCTGGGGAGGAGTGGGGGGGGGGGGGGGGGGAGACAGGGAGACAGGAAGGGCAGGGGGGGGGGGGGCGGGGTGAGTGTGTAAGAGTGATATAACTGTGTATTTCTTTAAATTAAGCTCATGTGGAAAGTTTTCCTTTACGTTAACAAAGATTAAAAAAAAAAAAGGAGAGAGAGAGAGAGAGAGAGAGAGGAGAGAGAGAGAGAGAGAGAGAGAGAGAGAGAGAGAGAGAGAGAGAGAGAGAGAGGGAGAGAGGGGGGGGAGGGAGGGGAGAGAGAGGAGCGCTCGAAGGTTGTGATTGGTCGTTGATGTTGGGTTTTCGTCACGATTAATCTGGAGCGATTCAGGAACAAATATTGTGTGTTGTATCTTTCCCATCCGCTTTGCTGTTTTGCCATTTCTGTCTAGTTTATCTTCGGAAAAGTCAAATAAATGTCCGATTCTTCCGTCTCAAAGAAAAGATTTTTTTTCTATCTCTTTCTATTCACGTTACGCTCGCTCTCGTTTGTTATGTTTCAGTTACTCCACTATCTGTCTATCTGACCGTCTGTCTGTCATTCAGTCTGTCTGTCAGTCTGTCTGTCTGTCTATCTGTCTATCTGTCTGTCTGTCTGTCTCTGTCTCTGTCTCTGTCTCTGTCTCTCTCTCTCTCTCTCTCTCTCTCTCCTCTCTCTCTCTCTCTCTCTCTCTCCAGTCAGTCGGTCTGTCTGTCCCTCACTTTCTGTCTGTCTGTCTGTGCGTCTGTCTGTCTGTCTGTCTGTCTGTCTGTCTCTGTCTCTGTCTCATCATTCTGACAGTCCATTGCAGAAGACATCTCGCCCTCACATCTGACTGCAGTAGTCACGTGAGTTCTCCGACCAGTCTTCATGCCTGGTCAGCTGGACTCAGCCAGGGAGGAAGTGGGGGGGGGGGGGGGGGGGGGGGGGGGGGAGGGGTGTGGGTGGTGGTGGGTGGTGGTGGGGTGGGTGGGGTGGGTGGAGGGCTCTTCTGTTGGCTGGTCAGTCGCTCACTTCACTTGGATGTCCACCGCCATGTCACGTGATGTGAGTTCACTCAGGCGCTTCAAAAACGTGTGACGTCTGAGATTGGCAAAACAAGCCAGTGTTTTTCTGTAAAACAGCATGGCAAGATGGTGTTGTTGTTGTTGTCGTCGTCGTCGTCATCGTCGTTGTCATCATCGTCGTCGTCGTCGTGTTGTTCTTATTTTTTGTCATTGTTGTTGTTGTGTTGTTGTTGATGTTGTCGATGTTGCTGGTTGTTGTTGTTGTTGTTTGTTGCCGTTGCTCTTGTTGTTGTCATCGTCGTAGTTGTCGTCGATGTTC
>JADBJO010001194.1:400000-402483 GCA_016801955.1 Conus betulinus
ACATATTATGAGTATTGTATGGATATCAAAAGACGTAAGCTAAAACTATTAATGTGTAATATGAACAGATTACAGGGTAAATATGAATATAAACGAACGAAGGATTTTTCAAAAAATCTTCACAAATTATGAAACATCTTTTTAAAAGAATCATCACAATTTATGACGTTTTTATGTCAGTGATAACATTAACTAATAAAAATGGGGGTCATTTTTATATCTACGATCACCAATGTGTCCTATGGTAATAAACTAAACTCCAACCATGAATTTGATTATCAACATTAAAGATGACTCAATCACCAAACACAGCATAACAGAACATTACAGCATAACACAAAATTAAAATAAAAGTTACGTGAGCATTAACTGGCCAATATGACCAACTCTAACAATTGCTTTACTGCAAGAGTGTGAAGAATGAAAAAAATAGCAAATTCGATCAGGAACTCAGTGACAAATGCTCTCTTTCACAAACATTACGTCTGTGAACGAGTTTCCACTAGCCCAAAATCGAAATTGTCGACTCGATCTGCATTGCAAATAGTAAGATATTTTTCAGCCTTCTTTGAAGACTCTTATTCAGAACAAATACTGCACTTGTAAACATCAACAAAACATGAAGGTAAGGTGTTTATAGAACTTCAATATGCACAGACCATGAACTGATTAAAAAAAAAAAAACAACTAAAAAACTTAAGAGAGAGAGAGGGAGAGAAAGAATGAGAAATCTTCTGAAGAACGAGGAAAAAAAAATATCAAATCTGAGTGCTGACCGCAGAGTCGACAAAGTAGTGTCCCTTTGAATTAGTCCACCCACCATGGTGACGTGGTGGGGATGGGGGCGCTAGTAGTGGTGGGCTGCGTATTTCCGGGAGTGGCGCAGACGCAGCCGGTGTTGAGCTCATACATCTGCTCCTCGTATCTCTGCAGCCCCTGGAAACAGCCCAGGGGTTTGAGGACGGCGATGCGGGTCTTGACGGCCTCACAGCCATAGGCGTTGTGCTGCACACACTTGACGCACTTGCAGACGGCAGAGGGCAGGCTGGCAGGGTAGTAACCTTCAGGCAGCACCACAGCTTTGATGTAGTAAGGACACAGGCTGCGGTGAGCCAGAGGAGCTGAGGAGTCGCTGGTCAGGGAGGAGGGGCACGTCTTGTTCTCGTTGGGGTCTTCGCCGGCGGGGATGCTGGCGGAGGTGTTGTAGAAGTTTTTCAGGAACTGGGCACTGCCGAGCTGTACACACAAAAAAGGAAATCGCACAAACACACACATACATACACACACACAGTACCAAACACATGCACACACAGACACACCCTCACAACTCATACATACACACACATATGCACACTCACACACCACACACACACACACACACACACACACACACACACACACACACCCACAACACACGCACACACACACACACCACACACAACACACACACACACACACACACACACACACGCATACACATACATACGCACACAAACACACACAACATACGCGTGCGCGTGCGTGCGCGAAACATATGCACAGAGAGAGAGAGAGAGAGAGAGAGAGAGAGGAGAGAGAGAGAGAGAGAGAGAGGAGAGATTGGAGGAGAGAGAGAGAGAGAGAAGAGAGCAGCACCAAGCAACAAAGACAGTGAGCTGTTGGCAGACTGACCTGAGAGTTGATCTGGTCAAACATGGCAGACACGTTGTCAGGACGAGCGCAGCCATTGTCGCTCACAGTGCGTTTCTGTCGCTCATGCTCTTCAAGCTGCTGCTGCTGCTGCTGCTGTTGTTGCTGCTGCTGCTGCTGTTCCATCCTCGTCCGCTTCACCGCTTTCTTCTACCATGTTCTTCATCGGCATCGCTGTCGTCGTCGTCGTCAAACAGAAGAGAGGACGCACGCAGACGACAACAGCAGCGGCGAGGAAAACACTGGCGGAGTCCCAGGGAAGAAGTCATGTTGATGGAAAGGCCAGCCATCTTTTGGAACGGTGACGACAGCGTGAGTGACGTTGTAGCGTGGAAACTGACGACAGCTGGTCAGCAAAGGGCTGCAACAAGGTCTTGGGCTTTTCAGGTACTGGTTCGCAGAATATTCCGTGAAGACTCAGGACTTTTTGGTTCTCCCTTTGAATCAATCTTATCACTGACCTGTTAATTTAAACTCAACCGTGCTGTATTAATTGAAGAAAGATTTTCGTTGTTGGTTACCACACAAGAATCTAAGGCTTTTCTTTTTCTTTCTATCTTTCTTTACTTTCTTTTAGTCACAGCAGCCTTGCTGGTATCTTCTCAATCTGCTAGAGATGTGTGTGTGTTCGTTTGGAAGTGTCTGATGTTCAATGGCCAGCAGTGGAGATCGCCAGTCATTTTATAGTCTGCTAGTTCCTGCTCGGAAGCAAAGCGGGCTATCCCTAGGCCTGCTGTTTAGGAGATTCCCTCAGGGGTTCGGGTCTAAAGATAGCGAGGAAGGACGTCATTGGC
>JADBJO010001194.1:405228-407728 GCA_016801955.1 Conus betulinus
CTTCCGTTCACAAAAACAAACAAAAAAACATTTGGAGAGAGAGAGAGAGAGAGAGAGAGAGAGAGAGGAGAGAGAGAGAGAGAGAGAGAGAGAGAGAGAGAGAGAGAGAGAGAGAGAGAGAGGGAGGGAGGGAGAGAGAGAGAGGAGCGCTCGAAGATTGTGATAGGACGTTGATGTTGGGTTTTCGTCATGATTAAACTGGAGCGATTCAGGAACAAAAAATTATGTGTTGTATCTTTCCCATCCGCTTTGCTGTTTAGCCATTTCTGTCTAGTTTATCTTCGGAAAAGTCAAATAAATTTCCCATTCTTCCCGATCAAAGACAAAAATTTGTTTTTCTCTCTTTCTCTTCACGTTACACTCGCTCTCGTTTGTTATGTTTCAGTTACTCCTCTGTCTGTCTGTCTGTCTGTCTGTCTGTCTGACCGTCTGTCTGTCAGTCAGTCTGTCTGTCTGTCTGTCTATCTATCTGTCTGTCTGTCAGTTTGTCTCTCTCTCTCCCCGTCGGTCTGTCTGTCCCACACTCCCTGTCTGTGTGTCTGTCTATCTGCCTGTCTGTCTGTCTGTCTGTCTGTCTGTCTGTCTGTCTGTCTGTCTGTCTGTCTCTCTCTCTCTCTCTCTCTCTCTCTCTCTCTCTCTCTCTCACTACCCTATATTATCAATCTAACCGTTAGCAGCGGTAACAGTGCTATTATTAGTGTTTTACATGTCATCACTCTCACAGTCCAGTGCAGAAGACATGTTGCCCTCACATCTGACTGCAGTAGTCACGTGAGTTCTCCGTGCAGTCTTCACGCCCTGGTCAGCTGGATTCAGCCAGGGACGGGTGGGGGGGGGGGGGGGGGGAGGGGGGGGGGGGGGGGGGGGTAGGGGGGGGGGGCTCTTCTGTTGGTTGGTCAGTCGCTCACACTTCAGTTCCATGTTCACAGCTAGCCCCGTCACGTGATCTGAGTTCACTCAGGCGCTTCGAAGTCGTGTGACGTCTGAGATGGGCAAAACAAGCCAGTGTTTTTCTGTCAACAGCTTGGCAGGATGTTGTTGTTGTTGTTGAAATTGTTGTCGTCGTCGTCATCGTCGTTGTCGTCATCGTCATCGTCGTCGTTGTTCTTATTTTTGTCGTCATTCTCGTTGTTGTTGTTGTTGTTGTCGATGTTGTTGTTGTTGTCATTGTCATTCTCCTTGTCGTTGTTGTTGTTGTTGTTGCTGTCGATGTTGCTGGTTGTTGTTGTTCTTGTTGTTGTTGCCGTTGTTATTGTTGTCATCGTCGTAGTTGTCGTCGATGTTCTTGTAGCTGTTGTTGTCGTTGCTGTTGTTGTTATTGTTTTTTCGTTGTCTTTGTTGCTGTGGTGGTGGTGTGTTGCTTTCTGGTTTTATTTGTATCTGTTTAGCTTGTTGTTTCAGTTGTTATCTGTTTTAATTGTATTATTTTCGCTTGTTGTTTTAGCTGTTTCCTGTTTTCGGTTGGATCATTTTAGCTTCTTGTTGTTACAGTTGTTTTCTAGTTCTGTTTTTTCAGTTGTATTATTTTAGCTTCTTGTTTCATTTGTTTTCTGCTTTCAGTTGTATCATTTTAGCTTCTTGTTGTTGTTTTAGTTGTTTTCTTTTTCAGTTGTATTAGCTTCATCTTGTAGTTTTAGTTGTTTTCTGTTCTTTAGTTGTATCATTTCAGCTTCTTGTTGTTACACTTGGTTTCTAGATCTATTTTAAGTTGCATCATTTTAGCATCTTCTTGTTGTTTTTGTTGTTTTCGGTTTTTTAGTTGTATGACTTTAGCCCGGTCGACAATGAAGCCCTTTTCAGGGCTGTCATCCCTTGAAAAACAGGCCCTAACCTGACTAGATATACAGCAAAGTCCCTATTATCATATGCTATCACTGAACAGCACTGTAGATACATTCTGGACCGTCTTCACGTTTGTGTATCCAGTGGATAGCACGGTAGCTACACTATGTACCCAGTGGATAGCACGGTAGCTTCACTGTGTACCCAGTGAACAGCACGGTACTACACTGTGTACCCAGTGAACAGCACGGTAGCTACACTGTGTACCCAGTGAATAACACGGTAGATACACTGTGTACCCAGTGAATAACACGGTAGCTACACTGTGTACCCAGTGAATAACACGGTAGCTACACTGTGTACCCAGTGAATAACACGGTAGCTACACTGTATACCCAGTGAATAACACGGTAGATACACTGTGTACCCAGTGAATAACACGGTAGATACGCTGTGTACCCAGTGAATAACACGGTAGATGCACTGTGTACCCAGTGAATAACACGGTAGATGCACTGTGTACCCAGTGAATAACACGGTAGATGCACTGTGTACCCAGTGAATAACACGGTAGATGCACTGTGTACCCAGTGAATAACACGGTAGATGCGCTCTGGATCTTCAAGCGTGTGAACCAAGTGAACAGTGCGGTAGCTACACTGTGTACCCAGTGAACAGTATGGTAGCTACACTGTGTAGCCAGTGAACAGTACGGTAG
>JADBJO010001194.1:410228-412728 GCA_016801955.1 Conus betulinus
GTCAGGGCTGCAAACAAAGGCCACCATGATGAGCACTCACACACCACCTCCCTCTGTGCCCATGACATGACTCCCCCTCCTCCTCCTCCCCATCCTCCTCCCCTTCCCCATCGTGCACGGTGTCCGGAACGGGCGGACAGTCCCATGACTCACAGCCGAACAATGTCAATCCTGGTTAGAAGGAGTTGGAACGCATTTTGAAAATCATTGTCTCAAGTGATAAAAGCTAGCTAGAATTTTACCTAAGGACGTACAAATGTGCTTCAAATCGATGTAACATATTTTCGAGTCGATTCGAATCGAACATGTATATGAAGTCTGGCGAGAATAAAGAATTCTTAAAACAGTGTAGATGAATACGTACGTTATGAATTTTAGCTAACATCAAACATGAACATAAATATTCTAATGTAAAAAAAAAAAAGTAGGCATGTTTAAGATATATGGCGAGAATGAAACGTGAACATATTTTGAAAAAGCGATTTAAACCAAAATACTCATTACTAATTCCAGCTGGAATCAAAATGTAAAAATGTATTCAAAACAATTTAAGTTAGTACCTATATCACATACATGTGCCTTTCTTCAGATCAGATATGGAAAACACAAATGTATATAACCCCCCCCCCCCCCCCCCCCCCCCCCCCCCCCCCCCCCCCCCCCCCCCCCCCCCCCCCCCACACATTTCAGACCTTAACTTGAAAACTGCATAGGCGAGAAACAAACAAATCTCTCAACTATAACAACTCTGCCAACGTTAGCTATGAAAGCGAAACATTGCTAACATCAACGCACAAAACATACACATAAAATTATTTTATGGATCCCAGATGAAGTAAATTCAAATCATCTACATGTCATATTAACCTACTGCATGGAAAATATGAACATAAAACAACAAAGCAGCTTTTCCAAAAAAAAAAAAAAGAAACCTTCACAAATTATAAAGCAGAAAAAAAATCACAAAAGTGTGAATTTGATCATGTCAGCGATAACAAGAAATGATAAAAGGATATCATTTTATATCTACAATCACCAACTTGACACTGGGTTTTAAAACTAAACTCCAACCATGAAATGTGATTATGATTACCTGGAAAATCACATTATTAACATTACAGATGAATCAATCACCAAGGACAGCATAACAGCATATCACAGCGCGCACAAAATGAAAATATACATCATGTGAACATCAAACGGCCAATATGACCAACTCTGACAATTGTTTCACTGCAAGAGAGTAAAGAATAGAATTCGATGAAGAACTCAGAGAAAAATGCTCTCTCTCTCTCTCTCTCTCTCTCTCTCTCTCTCTCTCTCTCTCTCTCTCACACACACACACACACACACACACACACACACACACACACACACACACACACAAACATTACCGTCTCACAAACATAACCGTTTCCACTGGCCCCAAATCGAAATTGTGAACCCTGCATTGCAAACAGTAAGATACTTTTCAGCCTTCTCTTATTCAAACAAATCTTACATAAATATATATCAACGAAACATTTAAAAAAAAAACATGAGTATTTACGGAACGTTAATACGCACAGACCACGAACTGACAAAAAAAAGAACAAAAGAAAAAATCAGAAATCTTCGGAAGAAGGAGGAAAAAACATCTGAGTGCTGACCGCAGAGTCGACAAAGTAGTGTCCCTTTGAATTAGTCCACCCACCATGGTGAAGTGGTGGAGATAGGGGCGCTAGTAGTGGGTGGGCTGCGTATTTCCGGGAGTGGCGCAGACGCAGCCGGTGTTGAGCTCATACATCTGCTCCTCGTATCTCTGCAGCCCCTGGAAACAGCCCAGGGGTTTGAGGACGGCGATGCGGGTCTTGACGGCCTCACAGCCATAGGCGTTGTGCTGCACACACACTTGACGCACTTGCAGACGGCAGAGGGCAGGCTGGCAGGGTAGTAACCTTCAGGCAGCACCACAGCTTTGATGTAGTAAGGACACAGGCTGCGGTGAGCCAGAGGAGCTGAGGAGTCGCTGGTCAGGGAGGAGGGGCACGTCTTGTTCTCGTTGGGGTCTTCGCCGGCGGGGATGCTGGCGGAGGTGTCGTAGAAGTTTTCAGGAACTGGGCACCGCCGAGCTGTACACACAAAGAAGGGAATCGGTTGAAAACTTCAGTCAGACAAAGAGAAAGAGAGAGAAGGAAGCGCGCACGCGCGCGACCACACACACACACACACACACACACACACACACACACACACACACACACACATTCGCATTCATACACATAGACACACCCTCACACTTATACATACACACACATATGCAAAATCACACACACACACACACACACACACACACACACACACACACACACACACACACACACACACACATGCAGACACACACACACACACGCGCGCGCCTGCGCGCGTAATCGCGCGTAATCATACGCACACATACATACATACATACAGAGAGAGAGAGAGAGAGAGAGAGAGAGAGAGAGAGAGAGAGAGAGAGAGA
>JADBJO010001194.1:417728-422728 GCA_016801955.1 Conus betulinus
TGTACTGACACTACCAGCAGTGTGAACGGACAAAGGTTTGTGACGAGCTCTCTCTCTCTCTCTCTCTCTCTCTCTCTCTCTCTCTCTCTCTCTCTCTCTCACACACACACACACACACACACACACACACACACACACACACACACACACATATATATATATATATATATATATATATATATGTTTATGACAGAAATTGTGGAGAAAAAATATGAAATAAGTAAATACTTGTCCTCGTCACATTTCCAAGATAGTAACAAAGCTCAAGTTAAATGCATGGAACACAAAATATTCTTGCCATGTTTTTTGTACTTGTGGTAAATCCTATTTCAGTGCATCATTAGTTGAGAGAATGTTCTGTCTTAACTCCAATTTATAAACAGTAAACAAATTGGGTAGTCTTTGCTCCCATAAGAAAACCTAACACAGAGTAACTTTTATTCAAGACTGGCACAGCCTTTAAACTTGAATAAAGTCAGACAAATACAAAGACGAACAATCTAATAGTGGGGGAAAACAAGCGCAGGCCAACTAAATTGTCTTCATAGTAATGACTTGGCAAAACTTTGAACTTAAGGAGGGCGAAGGGGGGGTGGGGGGGGGGGGGTGGGGGGGGGGGGGGGGGCGGCAGGAGGTTGAAGATGTAAAAACTGGAAATATGAAATTAAGAAAATATGAAAACTCTTCACTGGCTGCATAAGGGAACCATCGCAATCCCTTTCATATTTTCTATTGATATCAACGTCCAAGATATCAGTCAAATATTGTCCGGCCCTTCTATCATAAACATTGCTACTATTATCGCAAAATCTAAAATTGCCAAGCTGCTTTGATGCGTGTTTATTTTTACCACTAATTCAAAAAGTTATTGTTGTTATTTTTATCTTTGAGGTTAAGCTTTGTTAGTTAGAGATGACGTTTTGAGTTATTTATCGTCTAATATCATCAATGGTGAACAGACGTTAAATAAACCACTGAACTGAACACACACTCTCTCTCCCTCTCTCTCTCTCTCTCTCTCTCTCTCTCTCTCTCACACACACACACACACACACACACACACACACACACACACACACACACACACACACACACACACACACACACACACACACACACACACAACGGGCGCCTCAGTAAGTGCGTCAACTTTGGCCTGTGTGCCTATGCCCCCTTTAGGGGTGAAGGACGTAAATAAGTACTAACGTTGGCCTATGCCTCCTTGGGGGTGAAGGGCGTCAGTAAGCATGAACTTTGGCCTGTGCCCCTTCGGGGTTAAAGGGCTTCGGAAAATATGAACTTTGGCCTATGCCCCTTTAGGGGTGAAGGACGTAAGTAAGTACAAACTGTGGCCAGTGCCCCTTTGGGGTGTGAAGGACGTCAGTAAGTATGAACTTTGACCTATGCCGCTTTGGGATTGAAGAGCGTCAGTAAGTATGAAGTTTGACCTATGCCTCCTTGGGGTTGAAGAGCGCCAGTAACTATGAACTTTGGCCTATGCCCCTTTGGGGGTTAAGGGCGGCCTCCTTGAGGTGAAAGGCGTCAGTAAGTATGAACTTTGGCCTATGACCCTTCAGGAGTGAAGGGCGTCAGTAAGTATGAACTTTGGCCTTTGCCCCTTGGGGTTCAAGGGCGTCAGTAACAATGAACTTTGGCCCATGACCTTTTGGGGATGAAGGGCATAAGCCAGCATAAACTTTGCCATGTGCTCCTGGGTCCAGGAAAAGGCGTGTGTGTACAGAGAGGGAGGCTGCATTCCAGAAGCAGGAGAGCAACAGACAGCAGCAACACACAGGAGAACAATCTGGTCATCTACATCCACGGATTAGTTCTGTTCCTGTCCACCTACTTAATGCATTATCATTCCACCAGACTTGTCTGTGTTAAATTCCACGCCGATTCTCTCTCTCTCTCTCTCTCTCTCTCTCTCTCTCTCTCTCTCTCTCTCTCTCTCTCTCTATATATATATATATATATATATATATATATATATATAGTGTGTGTGTGTGAGTGTGTGTGTGTGTGTGTGTGTGTGTGTGTGTGTGTGTGTGTGTGTGCGAGCGTGCATGCGTGCGTGTGCGTGCGTGTGTGTGTGTGTGTGTGTGTGTGTGTGTGTGTGTGTGTGTGTGTGTGTGTGTGTGTGTACGTGTGTGTGTGTGTGTGTGTGTGTGTGTGTGTGTGTGTGTGTGTGTGTGTGTGTGTGTGTGTGCGAGTGTGTGTGTACGTACGTGCGTGCGTGCGTGAATGCGTGCGTGAGTGTGTGTGTGTGTGTGTGTGTGTGTGTGTGTGTGTGTGTGTGTGTGTGTGTGTGTGTGTGTGTGTGTGTGTGTGTGTGTGTGTGTGTGTGTGTGTGTGTGAGAGAGAGAGAGAGAGAGAGAGAGAGAGAGAGAGAGGGGAGGGGATGTACATCTGTGCGAGAGAAAACAACTGACAATTCTTAAACCTTTCTTCTTTCTTTATTTTCACAAAAATACTGAGTCGGTTTGAAAACATTTTATCTTCTCATTTGTCTTCTTAGACAAACAAATCATTGGAATGAATCTCCATCCATACATATCAACACCACATCACATTCAATGTCCGTTAATGCCAAAGACCATATCATCACATTCAACGTCCGTTAATGCCAAAGACCACATCATCACATTCAACGTCCGTTAATATCAAAGACCACACCATCACATTCAGTGTGCCTTAAGGGTGAAATTCACTTACTCAGATTCCAGATCCGTTCATCATATCCATCATCATCATCAACTTCAATACTTGTCAATCACAAACGCTTCATCATCATATTCAACGCCCGTTCTTCACACGCACCAAATCATATAAGTTCATGTTTGTCAGTCTCAAATACCACATCATCGTATGCAATGTCTGTTAAAGTCCCACGCATTGTGATCAATCTCAGTGCTGACTGGATTTCAAACACCATATCATCACATTTCATGTGTAATTCTCTCAAAGACCCACAGGCACACAGACGTAACACAAACACATGGATTTTTCATTTCGTGCACAATATTCCCTCACAGTCGTCCAACTGTTGTAAACAATATATATCAAACATATGTAATTCAAGACCGTATGACTGAAAACAATCATACCCACAGCAGTGACTTTATTTACATATTGTTTGACACGTAAAACAGTCTGAGGCAACATTTTTCCTGATTTTTTTTCTTTTTTAACATGAAGCATATCACCATGATATCATGTACTTCCATTAATGCATAGGTCGCAATCGTTATGAGGTCAATAGCATCGTAGATAACACCCGTGAAGAAATTTTAAATATTTCACATCTTTTTTCTTGTCAACACCACGGACATTCATTATTACACATATGGTTAGCTTTCATCGGTTAACATGAATACATCCCCAAATCATTATCATTTTCAATGTCCAAAAATGTTCAGTTCATTAAGAACACGAGTGGTGGAAGTTTGTATTTCCTGTAACAGTTGGTCACTTGCGTGTGACAGAAGAGCTTTGATTAATAAACAGTATCACACAGTCAGACATCTCACGCTCTACTGCCAACCCCACCCTCCCAGTTAACCTCAAACTCCCTACCCCCCCCCTCTCTCTCTCTCTCTCTCTCTCCTCCTCTCTCTCTCTCTCTCTCTCTCTCTCTCTCTCTCTCTCTCTCTCTCTCGTGTAATGTTTAGATTAAAGCAACAACAACAACAACAAAAAAAAAAGACACACACACACACACACACACACACACACACACACACACACACACACACACACACACACACACACACGGCAAAGAAATGTCAGACATTGTTACAAACGGCGAAGAAGAAGAAGAAGAAGAAGAAAGAAGAGAAGAAGAAGAAGAAGAAGAAGAAGAGAGAAGAGGGAGGAGGAGGAGGAGGAGGAGGAGGAGGAGGAGGAGGAGGAGGAGAAAGAGGAGAAAAACCTAAAAAAAAAAAAAAGACGGAATAGGAAGTGGGGAAAAGAGGTGAAAAACGAAACAAAACAAGACAAAACAAACAAACAAACAAACAACCTGAAGATATGATTGCAGTGCAACACAGTTGCTCACGTTATGTGCAGGAAAGCCCTCCAACATGTAGTCAATGAGTATTACTCCAGTATTTCCTGGGGTCTTTGTCGACAACATGCTCACCACTACCAACAAATCACAGCTTAGTTTCTGAGATCAGTAAAATGATTCATTGCAAATACGACTGAAGAAACAATACTTCCACATTATGATTGATCACGATGAACAAGTCAAATAGTGCACAAGTCAAATAATTTCCGGAAGACGGCATGGATTTTCAATCACAAAATATTATGAAGGCATTATTGGCAGAATAGAATAAACACAGGACAACTGCTGACATACTGAACAAAAGTAATTTTAAAAAAAAGCCATGTTTATGCAAACCGCATATTGAATATTGCATGCCTGCAAAGAGTATAATATTCCTGCTACAAAAAGTTTGCAGCAGCATTCAGTTACAAAATCTACAATAGTACAAAAATATTTTTTTTCTTTACAAAGATAAGTAATCAACAAAAAGTAATAACCCCTCATTCAGTATACCACCAACTTTTCTGTTTATATTTTGTGCAATAGAATAGTCAGTGACACTTCACATAAATCAACTGCAATACTTTAATCGAGTTTAGTAATAGAGAATAGGATCTGCGGGTTATATTCTCTCAGATGGCTTTGATCTTATTAACACAGTATTAAAAAAATTAACACAGTTGAAATTCGAACAACACAAATTCATAGCAACATAAACATGACCCTTTGAAATATAAAGGACACGATTTAATCGCACACAAACATGACCAATATGGCCAACTCTGTTTTTGCTTTACTGCAAGAGTGTGAAGATAAGTGAATTCAAATGGTGAATTAGTCCACCCACCATGGTGAAGTGGTGGAGATGGGGGCGCTAGTAGTGGTGGGCTGCGTATTTCCGGGAGTGGCGCAGACGCAGCCGGTGTTGAGCTCATACATCTGCTCCTCG
>JADBJO010001194.1:430228-437728 GCA_016801955.1 Conus betulinus
TGATCTTACATTGATGGAGAAAAAGTGGAAACGGGTAGAGGAATACAAATATCTGGGCACAACGTTAGACAATAAGCTCACTTTCAATACACACACACCAGGTCCGCATACAAAAAAATGCCAAATTAGAATGCATTTCCTACGCAAATTGAGGAATCTGCATGTCCAGCCAAAAATTCTTAAAACATTTTACAGGAGCTTTATTGAGTCTGTCTTGACTTTTTCATGCATTTGCTGGTATGGAAATCTTAATTTGAAAAACAGCAAACTCTTGGATAGCGTTGTGAACATCTGCGGCAAGATGTTGGTGAGAGTGAGAGACAGGAGAGTATGAGTGAGTTGTATGAAAGGCGTGCGGTCAACAAGGCTCGTGCGATTGTTAGTGACAGTGGGGCATACGCTTGCGCGACAGTTTGTGCTCCTTCCATCAGGCAGACGATTTTGTGTTCCCAGAGCTAAGCTGATGCGCAAAAAAAAGAGCTTTGTGTTCAAATCCATTGCGTTTTTAAACAAACACAGCGTGTAAGAAGAGGCGATGGATCACCTGTGACACAAGCATGTGCGCGGGTGTGTATGTCCGTGAGCAAGCGGGAAAAGTATAGATGCTGGAGTGTGGGTGTGTTTCTGTTTATGTGTGTGTGCATGTCCTGGAACAGTGAGGAATAGAAATGTCTGGAATATGTCTCATCTTAATGATTTTTAATGATAAATCACCTCTCTCTCTCTCTCTCTCTCTCTCTCTCTCTCTCTCTCTCTCTCTCTCTCTCTCTCATACGTGCACACATTTATGTATATATAATCAAGAGTGGCTGAGTGTGTGCTTTATTTGCACTACCAAAAGGAGAAAGATTGAAATTCCCATTTTGGTGTTACACGCATGTTTATTGTTTGTAAGTAATTTTAATTTCCAGTGTCACATTTGTAACTATAAATATGTATGTCTTAACTTTTAGGGCAGCGGTCACAAATGTAATTTCTCTTGTAACGAGAGATAATAAAGTTTTCTGAATCTGAATCTGATGACGTGATCTCTCTTCATGAAGGGGAGATTAAAGAAAGATTTGACGTGATCTCTCTCCATGAGGGGGAGATTAAAGAAAGATTTGACGTGATCTTTCTCCATGAGGGGAGATTAAAGAAAGACTTGACGTGATCTCTCTCCATGATGGAGGAGATTAAAGAAAGATTTGAAGTGATCTCTCTCCATGAGGGGGAGATTAAAGAAAGATTTGACGTGATCTTTCTCCATGAGGGGAGATTAAAAAAAAAGACTTGACGTGATCTCTCTCCATGAGGGGGGAGATTAAAGAAAGACTCGACGTGATCTCTCTCCATGAGGGGAGATTAAAGAAAGACTTGACGTGATCTCTCTCCATGAGGGGAGATTAAAGAAAGACTCGACGTGATCTCTCTCCATGAGGGGAGATTAAAGAAAGGTTTGACGTGATCTCTGTCCATGAGGGCGAGATTTAAAAAAGACTATACGTGAACTCTCTCCATGAGGGGGAGATTAAGAAAGGCTTGACGTGATCTCTCTCCATGAGGGGAAGATTTAAACAAGACTCGACGTGATCTCTCTCCATGAGAGGGAGATTAAAGAAAGACTTGAAGTGATCTCTCTCCATGAGGGGAGATAAAAAAATAAGACTTGACGTGATCTCTCTCCATGAGGGGGAGATTAAAGAAAGACTTGACGTGATCTCTCTCCATGAGGGGGAGATTAAAGAAAGACTTGACGTGATCTCTCTCCATGAGGGGGAGATTAAAGAAAGACTTGACGTGATCTCTCTCCATGAGGAGAGATTAAAGAAAGACTTGACGTGATCTGTCTCCATGAGGGGGAGATTAAAGAAAGACTTGACATGATCTCTCTCCATGAAGGGGAAATAAAAGAAAGACTTGACGTGATCTCTCTCTCCATGAGGGGGAGATTAAAGAAAGACTTGACGTGATCTCTCTCCATGAGGGGGAGATTAAAGAAAGACTTGACGCGATCTCTCTCCATGAGGGGCGATTAAAGAAAGACTTGACGCGATCTCTCTCCATGAGGGGAGATTAAAGAAAGACTTGACGCGATCTGTCTCCATGAAGGGGAGATTAAAGAAAGACTTGACGTGATCTCTCTCCCTGAGGGGACATTAAAAAAAGACTTGACGTGATCTCCCTCCGTGAAGGGGGGGGGGGGGGGGGGGGGGGGGGGGGGGGGGGGGGGGGGGGGGGGGGGGGGGGTTCAAGAAAGACTTGACGTTATCTCCCTTCATGGATGGGGGGGAGGGGGGAGATTCAAGAAAAAACTTGACGTCATCTCTCTCCATGAGGGGGAGAGATTAAAGAAAGACTGGACGTGATCGTTCTCCCTGCTGGAGGAGACGTATTTTCTTTTGAAAGATCTGAAGCGATGTCTTGTCATGGGAGGGAGATTGCTGAAATACAAATGCACGTGATCCCCAAACCTGGGGTGGTTAAAAAAACAATCTTGTGAAAGAAAAAAAGTGTAACTGGCGTGATCTTTGCCTGTCAGATGAGGATGAGATATGCAAAAATATGATTATAATACGCCATGGTCACGAAGGGCGATAGTTATGCACCCTAATTGTTTTCTCCCTCAGTAGGTAGGGATAGCTGACAAATAAACAAAAAAAAAAGTTGAATAAATTTTTTTATATAAGATAATGGGATTTGAGAGAGTGGAATTATTTGAAAACAAAAATAACGTGATGGTCAGCAGTCGTTTCTTCCTTTGATGAGCGAAGGTGAACTATTGAAAAAAAGATGTGAGTGCAAGTAGATGAATGAGAAAAAAAAAATTGAACACAAAGAATAAAAGGGTAGTAGTTATTCTTGGCTTTAAGGGAGGGAATCGCTACTGGAGTTGTAATCTCTGCACTGTATTTGGTTTTCTTTTTGTGGTTGTTGTCTTTCTGTTGTGTTTTGATACCTGGCGAGAAATATGAGTTTCTCAGCGTTGATAATGAGGCATTGAGGTCTGTTGATAATTAATGGTAATGGGATGTGGGAGCCTGTTTATCATTGATGATATGTGTAGACCCCTCAATAGTTGATGACGAGGCGTGTAGGCCTGTAAATGGTTGATAACGGGGTAATGGGCGCCTGTCAAGCCGCTCGTGGTGAGCGGCAGTTATGCCCCTTGGGTGGGTATTCTGAAAGATAAATTCACCCGAAGAAAAGAGCAGGTAGACCAGCTGGATTGGAGGGGTCTTTTTGTGTTTGTCTTTGTCTGGTCATGTTTGTTTTTAAGAGATTTCTCATCTATTTTGAGTTTTCACGACGTGAGATGGTTGAAGAAGGATTCGTAAACACATCTATCTCCTATTCGCTATTATTATTAACCAGAAAAAAAAAATCATTACAATTTTAGATGAAATGAAAAACATACACCTCTTTCAGATATTCAAAATTCACATCTGATGGAAATCTCTGATTTATCACCCCTTCCCTGATTCCCCCCCCCCCCCCCCCCCCCCATCTCACCACCCCTCCCCAAGAGCAAGTCTACTGTGTGGTTTGTGTTGTCCTTTATGGTCAGGCGGTATTGTGTTGTACCTGGACGGCAACGAAAAAAATTATTGCAGTATTTAAAAAAGTAATTGAAATAACTCCGCCAGACAAGATGGACAAACGAATCACAAGACAAAAAAAAAACAAAAAAAAAAAAACCGAAGCGTTTCGACCTCTCAGGTTTTCTTCAGGTAAGACAAACGACGACGCTCAAGACAACGAAAATGAATCATTCAGCGCCTATCTTGCACCGAATTTGACAAGATACGTGTTTGCTTGTTCTTCAGTTTCGTTGTCCTGAGTGTTAATTAACTTGCCTGAAGAAGACTTAAGAGGTCGAAACGCGTCGTATTTTATTATTTTATCTTGTGATTCGTCGGTCCATGTTGTCTGGCGGAGTTGTTTCCTTTTCATGACGTGTTTAGATTTCCGCCTGCAGTCGTCTCACTTTGCAACTAACTTGTTGCAGTGTGATTTGATGTGGTGTGGTTGGGTGTGGTGTGGTTGGGTGTGGTGTGGGTGTGGTGCGGTTCGGTATGGTGTGAGCCAATGGGTGTGTGTAAGTTGTTTCACTTGTAGCGCGTTTAGAGCGGATTATCTGAAAATATGCTTTATAAAGTGTAGGTTAACATCATCATCATCATCATCATCATCATCATCATTGTCGTCATCATCGTTGTCGTCGTCGTCATCGTCGTCGTCGTCCTTGTCGTTGCTATCACCAATATCATTATCATTAATGGGCCTGTGTGTGTGCGGGGGGGAGGGGGGGGGGGGGAGGGAGGGGGCAGTCAAGAATATTTTGACCCAGCGGGTGCACACACACACACACACACACACACACACACACACACACACACACACACACACACACACACACACACACGCAGCGCGCGCGCGCGCGAACAATAATACAAAAACAGCGGTATTTTTTATGCCCCCATTTTACTCGAAAATATAGGAATACTGCCTAAACACATACGAATGGGTTAAGAAACCAGCCAAATCAGTGATATTCACTTCATCAGGTAATAGCAATATATCCAGTTTCATGTTAACGCCGTCACCTCAGCCCTTTACCTTCATCAGTTCGCACGCTTAGAAAGGCACGCCATTGTACAAACACAAAATCATATTTTAAAAGACAGAGAGAGAGAAGAGAGAGAGAGAGAGAGAGAGAGAGAGAGAGAGAGAGAGAGAGAGAGACATGCTCAAAGGGCCGTGATTAGTTATGGCATCATTGAACTGTTCAGATCATGCTACGTTGAGTTGTGCCATCATTGAACTGTTCAGATCATGCCATGTTGAGTTGTGGCATCATTGAACTGTTCAGATCATGCCATGTTGAGTTGTGCCATAATTGAACTGTTCAGATCATGCCATGTTGAATTGTGCCATAATTGAATTGTTCAGATCATGCCATGTTGAATTGTGCCATAATTGAACGGTTCAGATCATGCCATGTTGAGTTTTGCCATAATTGAACGGTTCAGATCATGCCATGTTGAGTTCTGCCATAATTGAAGGGTTCAGATCATGCCATGTTGAGTTTTGCCATAATTGAAGGGTTCAGATCATGCCATGTTGAGTTTTGCCATAATTGAACGGTTCAGATCATGCCAGCCACGACCTAGCCGACCGCGGAAGTCCTAGTGAGGTTGAGAGCCTCTTCAACATGGAGTCGTTGTTCTGTCTGTTTCAACTTCTGGTCCATAGAATTTGACACTGTATTACGTCATCATCATCATCATCATCATCATCATCATCATCATCATCATCATCATCATCATCATTATCATTGTTATTATCATCATTGTCATTATTATTATTCATCATCATCATCATCATCATCATCATCATCATCATCATCATCATCATCATCATCATCATCATCATTATCATTATTACTATTATAATAATAATTATAATTTATTATTATCATTATCATCATGAATATTATTATGGTTATTATCATTATTAATATCATGGTTATTGTTATTGTTATCATTATCATCATAATCATTATTATCAACATTTCTGTTATCATTATTATTTTTTTTCTTTTTCTTATTTGTTTGTTCACAGTAGTAGTAGTAGTAGTAGTAGTAGTAGTAGTAGTAGCAGCAGCAGCAGCAGCAGCAGCAGCAGTAGCAGCAGCAGCAGTAGCAGGAGCAGCAGCAGCAGCAGCAGTAGTAGTAGTAGTAGTAGCAGCAGCAGTAGTAGTAGTGTTTGGGTCTTTTGTCTTTCTTCTTTTTTTTTTTTAACAATTAACAACGAACAATGGAGATGAAGACGTTCACAATGATGCTATGAAATTCCATTCTGGTGGGAAACTGGTATGAAAGGGCCATACGCAAGACGTCAACCAGCAAGGGAGATACAGACACCTGCAGTGTTGGTCAGCAAATTAGAGCGTCACACTCAGCGAAGCATCCTCTAAAAGCATGACACTCCACTGTGTGGTTCCAGTGTTTCCGTTCCAGCACATCCAACGACCGTGAGCAGGAGACGACTAGAGTCCACAAGTAAACGTCTTTCATGGGTTGAACACA
This sequence comes from Conus betulinus, assembly GCA_016801955.1. Lineage (NCBI taxonomy): Eukaryota > Metazoa > Mollusca > Gastropoda > Neogastropoda > Conidae > Conus > Conus betulinus. Next base: position 436,300 of record JADBJO010001194.1, read on the forward strand.
CGATCTCCCAGCCCTCAGTTTGTGACACTAACCAGCGCGTCATGGCTGCTGATAAAATGGAGTTATATATATAATAAATAAATAAATAAACAACTAAAACTGAATTAAATCACTTCACAAGGTTAAATTTCCACACGCGAATCAATCCTTTAAACAAAAAAAGACACACACACACACACACACACACACACACACACACACACACACACACACACACACACACACACACACACACAATAAAATAAATAAAATGAAAACCCGAACCAGTCCTGAAAAACAAATGACAGAAAGAGAGAGAAAAACAACAAAAACAAAACAAAAACCACGACCCACTGTAAATCGGATCAATTTTGTCGTCAATCAAAGGAACATGGGTGACACTACAACAAGGTATACAACAATGTCAGTCGATACAAAAGACGAACAATTTTTTTTTTCTCTCAATCTGTGCATCATAGAATGCCTTCGGATCGTTAGTCAGGAGTTTCTGAATCTGTGCATCATAGAATGCCTTCCCATTGTTAGTCAGGCGCGCTCGCTACACCAAACAAATTGAGCTCAGTGAATTAAGGCTGCATACTTAGAACACTAAATATTCTCATGGTATTTTTGCTTGTGTCTGCAGAGAAAACGTTTCTGTGCGTCATCTTTTGTTTGAATGCTCAGTGTTGGCCTCGCTCTATCAAAATATTGAGGTGAATCAGTTTAATAATGTCATCACTGTTTTATATGGTTCATGTGTTGCTGAAATTGCCATGGTTATTTCGCAGTCACAGGTTTGCAAAATATTTTTACAAAGATCAATAATTTTGTGTACCACTGGGGTATTTCATTTATGTAAATATGCACATATCAGATGTGGGTTTGAAAATCCTAACATGGATGATAAGTTGAGAGTGACTTAAAAAAAAAAATTAATAAGTGTCTAATATCATGTTGCGATGAAAAGACATTACATAAACCACTGAACTGAACTGAATCAGTGGTACGGTATCGACGATGTCCCCCCACATGAAAGTGTATAAATCAGGCCGCCCAATTCATTATCTCTTTATGTAATTTGTTGTCAGTCATCTATTAGCTGCCCAGAAGGCTCACCAGTCCATTATCTCTTTTTATCATTTATTGTCAATTATTCTATTAGCTGCCCTGAAGACTCGGGCTGCCCAAGCCATTATCTCTTTTTATCATTTATTGTCAATTATCCTATTAGCGACCCAGAAGACTGAGTTGCACTCTTGTCCGTGCAGTATTAGGCAGGTACCCAGTCTCCACTCTTCTCGGAGAGTACCTCCCTTCGCATTACCATTTCAGGGATTGGTATTTTCATAGTTAAGGTTACCGGTAACTACATTACGTATGTTAGAGTTTTACCAAGCCCTGTACAGCGCCTTTGTGGTACCCCCCCCCCCCCCCCCCCCCCCCCCCC
>JADBJO010001194.1:460228-470494 GCA_016801955.1 Conus betulinus
AATAGCGATGATGGTTGTTATGATTGTGATGATGGTTATAATGATGGCGATGATAGTTGTAAGGACGATAGTAATGATTACAGTGATGGTGAAGTTGGTTGTAATGACTGTAATGATGGTTACATCATCACAAAAAAGATGGCGATGATGACTGTAATGGCTGTATTGATGGTTATAATGATGGCGTGGATGGTTGTGATGACTGTGATATTGGTTGGGGTGGCTGTGATGATGGTTGTAATGACTGTGATGATGATTAGGATAACTGTAATGACGGCTATCATGGTTTTGGTGACGGCTGTAATTGTAATGATTGTGGTGCTAGTTGTGATGATTGTGGGGATAGGTGTAATGATTGTGGTGATGGTTGTGTGAACAGTAATGATGTCTGTCGATGATGACGGTGAAGATTGTTAAAACAATCGTAACAATGGTGGAAATGACTGTGATGATAGCTGTGTTGATTGTGATGATGGTTTGCATGGGTGTGAACGAAACTGACGTAATTTTAATTACATCAGTTGTAATCATTGTGATAATGCTTGTCGTGATTGTCATCGTGCTGTCGATTTACATTTGTGTAGTGATGGTAGTAACGATCATGATTATAGTTGTAATGATGGTCAGGATGGTGATAACAATTGCAATGTTGTGATGTGATTGTTCTGCCTGTAATGATAACTCTACTGATTGTAGTTATTATTGTACTTGTTAAAATGATGATTGTAAAGATTTTGATGGCTGTTACAGTCATGAATATGATAGCGGTTGTCATGGCTGTGATGATTGTGATGATGGTAACAATGACTGATAATTATTGTACTGATTGTAATGATAGTTATACAGATTCCCTTGATGGTTGTACAGACTAATTGACGTATGATGGTTATCTTCATGTGTGTGATGACTGCGATGATGTTGGTAATGATTTCTCTGATGTTTGTATCGATCATTATCATGGTTGTTATTACAGTGACGCATGACGATAGTAGTGACTGTAATTATGGTTGTACTGATTGCAATGGTGGTTGGAATCATTTCAGGTTGGTTATAATTATGATGATGGTTGTAATGCTTGTAATGATGGCTGGGATAATTGATGTTGCTATGGTTGTGCGATGATGGTTATGATGATTATGACGGCTGTACTGATTGTACCAATCGTAATAATTCTGAAGAAAGCAGTGGAGATGTATTGTTCACATAGAGGGAAATGCCGTGAAAGAAGGAGGAGGAGGAAAGAGTAAGAAAGGAGGAGGGGGGGAGGAGGATGAGTGAGAAGAAGAAGGAAAAGGTAAGGTAAGGTAATGTTGCTTACAGCCCAGCCGACCGCAAGGGGCCATATCAGGGCTGTCATCACGTTAAAATCAACTCACAAGTCATTCACTCACACAACTCTTTAACATATACCTTCTAAAAAACGCACCCGAAATTTTGTTTAAAATAACTTTCCACTGTAAAATCTCAGATCCGAGGAAGAAGAAGAAGAAGTAGGGGGTGTGGAGGGGAGGAGGAAGAAGAAAGAAGAAGAAGAAGAAGAAGAAGAAGAAGAAGAAGAAGAATAAAGAAAGAAGAAGAATGAGAGGAGGAGGAGAAGGAGGAGGAGGAGGAGGAGGAGAAGGAAGAAGAAAAGAAGAAGAAAGAAGAAGAAGAAGAAAGAAGAAGAAGAAGCAGGAGGAGGAGAAGGAGGAGGAGGAGGAGGAGGAGGAGGAGGAGGAGGAGGAGAAGAAGAAGAAGAAGAAAAAGAAGAAGAAGAAAATTACCGAAGAAGGAAAAGAAGCGCTCGCGGTCATGTATGTTTAATGAAATAACGTGTCAAGATTCGAAACAGATACGCATGCATATGTAAAAGCACACACACACCACACACACACACACACACACACACACACACACACACACACACACACACACACACACACACACTCTCTCTCTCTCTCTCTCACACACACACACCACACACACACACACACACACACACACACACACACACACACACACACTAACGCGCACGTACGCGTGCTCACACACACACACACACACACACACACACACACACACACACACACACACACACACACACACACGTGTCTCTTTAATGCCTCTCTGACGTTGGATCAGACAAGTGCAGCCCCCCCCCCCCCCCCCCCCCCCCCTCCTTACCTTCACCAGGTCGAAACCAAAGCCCGAGTCACATCCGGTCACCAAGACGTAGCGGTGCGCGTAGTTGCCAAGGCGCCATTTCCATAGCAACGTTTTGACAGCAAAGTAGGTCAAGGTCAAGGTCACTATCAAAGTCGACCACGTGGCCTGGGCGATGACGTTGCGAAGCAAGATGACTTGGTCAGCGATGACGTCCGGCACTTGGGCCACGAAGTTCATCAATGTCTCTGCCTGCGTGAATTAAACAAAAACAGACAAACAAAACTCAATAACGAATAAATAAATGAACATACAAGGGATGTCATCCACGATTGCCAGCAATGTATGTTGTTGGTAAGTCTGTATGTGCTGAAGTGTGTGTGTGTGTGTGTGTGTGTGTGTGTGTGTGTGTGTGTGTGTGTGTGTGTGTTTTACTTGTACACATGTCTGTTTTTGGGTGCATATGTGAGCGCGCGCGAGCCTGTGCATATGAGAGAGAGAGAGGGAGGAGAGAGAGAGAGAGAGAGAAGCTAGGAATAATTTTCTGACGACAGTGACAGAGAAAGAAGCTAGGAATAATTTTTTGACAACAGTGACAAACAGCATTGACAACGAATGCTGTTCCGTCACAGAAAGGCCGTAGAGAACAACAATGATGAGAATGTCTATGGCGATGACGACGATCACTATGACGATGATTCTGGTCTTGACGCGGCAGTTTCGTCTGTAGATCGCAATGTCGACACAGAGAATGATAGGGACAATCTAATAAAAAATATGATGATGATAACAACGATGATATTCTTGCCTCATGTTACTTGCTTCTGCCAGAGTTAGTTGTTTGACGACGACGATGATGATGACACTGATGATAATGACGACGAAACGCAGTGGACAGACAGAACGTGGCCGAGAATAAACTCGTTGAATTTTGGTGCGGATCCATTGAGAGAATCCAGGATCTGATTACATAAGCTTAACTATTCCTACACATTTTCCACTGAATTTAGACACAGGGATTTCATTATCATCGACTGATAACTATCCACAAACTGACACATTTTCTTTGAATGTTACAACTTTCTGCTGATATATAGCTGACACTTCGTCCTTTTTATATAATTATTTTTGCTTTTCCTTTGTTTATTTTTCTTCTCTTCTTTCACTTTTTTTTAGGGGGGGCGGGGGGGGGGGGGGGGGGGGGGGGGGGCAGGGGGGGGGGGGGGGGGGGGAGCATGTCCTATCATATAAGATACACGGGAAGTAACTTCTTCAGCCCAAAACAACCATTACCTCCCCTGGCAGATCAACCCTATTTGTCACGTCTCATACAGTGACTCAAAGGGGCGGCACCAAGCTTCTCCGGGCCTTGACGAGGGACTGCGCTCTCCCCCAAGACCTTAGGACTTTGCTCTCGCTTCGTTATCCGCAAAGAGTCGGTCAACTTTCAATCCGGCTCACATCTAACAGGAGCCGCTGATGGAGGACCGAGAACCAACAAAGAGTACCAAGTGTTTCTAAACTGAAAACAGAGCCTTGGTTATCAGTATATATGGATGTGTGTGGTGCAGGGGGGGGGGGAGGGGGACGAGGTGAGTGCAGGGGGGATGGGGAGGGGGGGGGGGCATGGGAGGGAAGGCACAGAAGTGGCGGAGAAACGACCGCAACTGCTATTTCGTTAGTTAATATAATCTCACGTCTTTCACGGGCTGTTGACTGGCTGGAGGGTGCTGTTCCACCGTTCGGAATACTGCATGCCGCAATTTGGAAGGTACGAGTTCAAACAGACGTCTCCTGCCATCTGTAACCAGCAGGGGGGGGGGGGGGGGGGGGGTCAAATTATTGATGTGTGGTGGTCCATTAGGGGCCAGATCAGACTTGTTGTCTGTCAATATACAGCTGGCAACAAGGTCTATATGATAAAGGGTGTTCATTCACGATGTGTCTTCTTCAATAAAAGGCTGAAACAGAGTTAAAGGACCAAGTGTCTGATTTATCAACGGTCCTCTTCAACAACATGGCTGAAAAGGGGTTGTGTAACCAAGTGTCTTTCAGTACCAACGGTTCTCTTCCAACAATATCCTGAAACATGGCTATGTGCTCAGCGTCCGTGATAAATCAATAAATGTCCTCTTCTTCAACAAGAGACGGTCAGACCAAGAGTAAAGGACAAGATGTTTTTAAAAATATGTCCTCGTCAACCCAAACGACCCACATTAAGCTGAATGACAAAACAAATGTCATCTTCAGCTGAGAAGGGACAGGAGAGGGAAGGAACTGGGGGGACGCAGGACGGGGGGGGGGGGGGGGGGGGGGGCTGAGACAGCAAGTGTGTCTGTAATTAACAACCATTAAGTTAACGGTACACTGACACAGAAAAAAGGAATAAAAATGTGAAAGCTGACCATTCTCTCCTGCTTTCCAGGGAACTTCCTCCGAAGGCTGCAGTGCCCAACACCACACACTCGTCCTGCCGCCTGGACCCAAGTGCAACGCTTGGATCCCAACATGAAACTTTTGTTGCCTCATCCTCCCCACCTCCCCCTCCCTCCCCCCCCCCCCCCCTCATCCGTCCTCTTCCTCCTTCTTCTCTTCTCTCCCACTCCCCCCCCCCCCCCCCCCCCCCCCCCTCCATTCTCTTTCACCGAGGAGAAATTGTTGCTCGTGAATCTCATTTCCATGCGCTGTACAGTATTCCCCTTAGGGCTTCAAACCCCGTGATTATGACTGCAATTTGGCCGAGATTTTATTCATCAAACGAACGTAACCTTTTCAAACATATCTCGCGTCCCGTTCCTTCATTTTTTCTTTCTCCAGCCTCTCTTGTTTCCCCCCTACCCGACTCTGTCCTCCATCTTCTCCTTAATCCTTGACTCTTCCCCCATCCCCCACCCCCCATCACACCGTACCCACCCCACCCCCCCTCCCTTTTCTATCAGCCTGTCCAATCGATGTAACAATCGGTTCACAATAAAGATTAATGTGATTTCATTTTCATTCCTTGCCACGTTCCACTCTAGCCATGGTCTTCCTGTCATCCCCCCACCATCATTACTACCAGTACCAACACCAAGACCCCCACTACCACCATCACCATCATTATCAACACCCACCGTCACCCTCACTCTCATGTTCCCTCTCCTCTTCTTCCTCTTCAGCTTTCTTTTTCCACATGTCCATCTGTTCCCTTTCCACTCTCCCCCCCCCCTCCCTCTCCCCTCTCCCCACTGCCTCCCTCTCCCCATAAACCGTGGGAACATCACTGTCACCGTCCTAGCCCAGGGCCCTCCCAGGGTGGTGGGGGGTACCGAGGTGATGAGACTTGCACTAGTTTTCTCCCCTACTGATGGTGGTGAGCAGGTGCTTGGGTTGGGGGTCAAACTCCTCCTGGTCTGTTTGTTGTCTGTCCACAAAATTTGATGGAAAGTAGTTCAAGCGTGAATCCATTAAATTTTGGGGAAGATCTGTAGGTCAGTTCCAGTCAGATTGTGGATCCAACATCATCCAGCAATATCGATACGTACAAGGGGAATAACTCCCTAAGTTCCGTCCAGCTATTACGTCCCTTGGCTGGGAAAGGTCGATTCCATATCTGTTCACATTATTGATATGACCACACAACAAACTTTCCACTGAATACGAATTCTGCAAAGTTATTAATATGAACTGATGACAAATTACGAAATGTAACATGTTACAACAGTTTTTACATTCTTGCATTTTGGGAAGGAAATCTGTTTGGCGCCTAGGTAAAATGATTTTCAGAAGGGAAAAAATATATTGTTGAATTAATCAGAGGAAACGAAACAACTGGTCGTTGCCATACCAGCTGGAAGCAATGGAAAATAAATGTACTGATTCAATAAAGAAGAATATGGGAGCCGCTGTGTAAGAAACCTTGTGAGTAACATATTTCATGCTTAGCTTTCAAATACACATTGAACACTTGAAGTAATGGTAAATCCTTGTCCTGTTTATCTTTGTAAATATAGAATTTGGCATGTAACAGAATTAAATCAGACTTCCTATCCGGTCTAAATTATTGTCACAACCGAGCAGGACAATATTTTCATTAAAGCAGTAGCCTCACGTCTTTGCATGTTCTATTTCCTGTATTCTGAAAGTCTTGCCAGAACGGTTGCACATGAGGGCAGAGCCAGAATGAATGTTGAATATTTTCTTTTTCTATCTCCCACGAATAGAACATTTTTTTTGAAGCGTCAACGCCCATCCTTTGCGAAACGATATTTGCTCCTAGTATTCTATGAATAGTTCTGACCTGAAACCATCTTAACTTTATATCTTTTGTCTATTGAATTTTCTGAAAAGTGTTAGCCCACATAACATCTTCGGTAATCTTTCATTCCATTTGTAGCAAAACGTTGGCTCTGAGCTGTCTTGAAGACAATTTGCTTGTTTGTCTTTTTTGTTTCATTCATTTCGCTTTTTTTCTGAATGTTTGTTCTCTGTGGTTATTACTATGCTTAGATACATATGTATTTGATTAGACAAAGACACGCGTATAAAACTCATTAATGGATAATGACGATGAGAACGATTATGATCATTATGATAATGATCACGATGGTTATGTTTTATTGTTGTTATTGCTGTCTTGTGCGTTTTGTAGTCTTCATTTGTAATTTGTGATTTTGTTTTGGAATGAAACATCATTCTTTAAAAAAAATGTATTGTCGAACGTTGCAAAAACGTTTCCAAGCACGCACGCACTCACGCACGCACGCGCGCACGCTCTCATAATACACAGAACGCACACATGAATATCCTCTGACAGTCAAAGGAAAAAGGAAAACAGTGCGAGTGAGTGAGTGAGAGAGAGAGAGAGAGAGAGAGGAGAGAGAGAGAGAGAGAGAGAGAGAGAGAGACAGACAGACAGACAGACAGACAGACAGACTGACAACTGACACTGACATTTTACTGAATACACTATATACACACGTTCATTCACACACACACACACACACACACACACACACACACACACACACACACACACACACACACGCACACACACACACACACAGAGAGAGAGAGAGAGAGAGAGAGAGAGAGAGAGAGAAACAGAACTGAAAATTTATTCAAAAAGGCCAAAGCCCCATTTGAAGGGGTGTGAACAATGACAATGAATATATGATACAAATGCGAATGAAACTGTCATCCCAATATAAGCATGAGAACTAGGTCAATTGCAAGACTGAAAACAGTTCACAACGTTCACCAACTTGCAGAGAGAGAGAGAGAGAGAGGAGAGGAGAGAGAGAGATTACAACACAGTAGAAGAGTCATTCTTCATGGACCGACATTCTAGACACCCCCCTCGTCTTCCTCTCTGTCCCAACTTGACTGTCTCATGCATATTCATACGCATTCAGGCCACGAAAACCACGTGAAGCTCGTGACAAAAACCGTCTGTAAAAACGTTACTGTCTACACCTTTGCCCCAGGCTAAATGGTTTTCTCTCTTAAGAGTGGCGTACATATATATATATATATAGATATATAGAGAGAGAGAGAGAGAGAGAGAGAGAGAGAGAGAGAGGAGGTGTGCATGCGTGCGTGCAAGCGCGCGCGCGCGCGTGTATGTTTGTGTGCGTTGTTTCAATGATTAGTTTCTGATCAATGGGAGGCCCAGTTGCCAAAATGGATTGCGGACCTCCTGCAACGGCAAACTTCCTTCATGACAAATCATCTCTACTACTTGAGTACACACACATTTTCATCCGGCTGAACTCAAAGAAGTTTCAAACTGGGAAAGAATGGGAAAGTATCCTGCCTACTTCCACAACACCTCTCCCAAACTGCCGTCGCATACGAACTTGCAAAACATTACCCAGAATAACCAGCGGGGCAAACCGAAAGCGGAAATTCAAATGCAGATGGAAAACATGGTAAAACAAGAAAAGCTGGCGGTCCTTTTATTTGAACACATGGAAAGCTACGTGACTCTTCGTTCTTAGTTCGTACTGTCCAAAATGTTAAATGTTATCTGTTTTTGCCTGAAGAAAACCCAAGAGGTCGAAATGCATTTGTGTCTTGTCCTGTGCTTTGTTCGTCAATGTCCTTGGCGGTAACTAACCCTCTGTCTTTCTAAAGTTTGCTTCATTCTTCCCCCCCCCCCCCCCCCCCCCCCCCCCCCCCCCCCCCCAGTCACTCCATTTTGAAAAGAAAAAAAATATCATTATAGACATTGACGGTTACTTTTTCAGGCTGGGGATTCACAGTGGATCAGAATAGTCCAAACAGTCCAGGAAGATAAATGGTGCACACAGTTTTACAACTTACTGGCTGACAATGCAGATAGAAGCAGTGACACACACGCTCCCCTGGTTCCTGCCCACACATATACTTCGAGCTCAACAACTAGTTTGTTCCATGAACCCTGCTTCAGAAAGAGAGAAGGTGGACTGGGGTCGGCATGAAGTAGTGTTCAGTCTTCTTGTGGAAGAAAACTCACATGGATGTACTGCCCTGGTGTCAAAGGAAAATGAGAGAGCAGACACACTGGCAGGCAAGGCAGCTATATGAACTGGGCTACAACTTGGACGATCTGGTATGATAGAACATCTAAAGAATCCCCTAGGATGGAAAATTCAAAGAATCCCTAATCAAACAAGATCAAACCCACAATACCATAGACCATCTTGCAGAACTCCTCATTAAGAGAGGAAGTGGCCGCACATCCAGACTTAAAAGCAAGAAAACATCATCAACAAAACAAATATTGAATAATCTCAAGACCAGCATTGCGGAGACTGCTCGGTAGACTCACACTGGGCGTTTTCAATGGCAGATGCAAATGACTAAATGCAAATCGACTGAGATGAAAGACCTTGAATCACCTGGGATCTCTGTTTTACTTTCTGCAATCGCATGTGCACTAGGAAGTGTTAGCTGATACGTAATGCAAACGTGTAATGTGGAGTGTCTATAGCCGTGCAAGTACATCTGTGTGTGCGCGTGTGTGTGTGTGAGTGAGTGAGTGAGTGAGTGTGTGTGTGTGTGTGTGTGTGTGTGTGTGTGTGGGTGAGTGTGTTTCAATGATGAGTTTCTGCTCAACGGAGACCCAGCTGCTAGAATGGACTGCAGACCTCCTGCAATGGCAAACTTCCTTCATGACAAACCGTCCCTAATATACTGGTCAACAAAAGTTAAGGGCCGGAAGAACAATCCTCTCTCAAGAGCAAACAACAAAAAGAAAACACATCCATCTGATAGGATAATTTAATTTGACATTTCATCTTCCGACTCAGCTGAAGAAAAACATCAACACGACACATTTCATCACCTTGACAGACATCAGAATGACCCCCCCCCCCCACCCCCCCTTTCGAAAAGTTGCAAGAAATGTCAGTTCAGTTTGTTCATTTCAGTAGCTGGTGTGACCACCATTTGCTGCCAGACATTCCGTCAGCCGTCGCCGCATGGAGTGGACGTGGTTCTGCAGCACCTGATGAGGGATTGCGAGCCACTCCTGCTGCAGGAACTGGAACAGCTGAGCAACATCAACAGGCGCAGGATGGTTGTCCATGACTCGGCGTCCGAGGATGTCCCAGAGGTTTTCGATGGGTGCCAAGTCCGGGATCGGGCTGGCCAGTCCATACGGACAACCTGCTGACGCTGCAGGAGGTCCCCGACCACCAGAGCGCGATGAGGAGTGGCGTTGTCATCTGAAGAATGGAGTCTGGTCCCATGGCCTGGAGGGTGGGGATGATGATAGGCCTCACAATCTCATCTCTGTACCTGTTTCCGGTGAGATTCCCTCTAATAAGGTGCAGAGGGGTTCTGCCGTGAAGATGGAAGCCGTCCCACACCATCACGGACCCGCCTCCATAGCGATCGTGCTCCTGAACGCAGGCGTCCACAAACGCTCCCCCACCCGTCGCCACACGCGCCTGCGGGCATCACAGGTGGACAGAGTAAAGCGTGACTCGTCCGTGAAGAGCACCCTGCCCCACTGCTGTCTGTTCCATCGCTGATGGCGGCGGCAGGACGCCATACGAGCCTGGCGATGACGTTGTGTGTGAGAGGCGGAAAACACAGCAGCTGCCCTTGAGTGGACGTCAGCTTCATGCAAGCGACGTCGAACGGTCTGAGAGCTGATGA
>JADBJO010001195.1:12500-15000 GCA_016801955.1 Conus betulinus
TTTCTCTGAACCATATAGAAGAACAGACTTCACGTTTGTGTTGAAAATCCGGATCTTGTTGGAGATGAGGGCTGTTGATCTCCAGATCTGGCGCAGGGTGTTGAAGGCGTGTCTTGCTTTGTTGATTTGGCATTTGATGTCTTCGTCTGTCCCCCCATCTTTACTGACTACACTGCCCAGGTAAACAAACTTGTCAACTTCCTTGATGTCTTCTTGGTGAAGTCGCACTGGATCTTGCTGTTTGTTGTTCACCCTCATGACCTCTGTCTTCCCGATGTTGATTGGAACCCAGTCTTCTCAGCTTCTTCTGCAACACGACATAGCTTCTCTTGTGCATCTTGCTGCTTGTGGGAGAGGAGGCTGATGTCGTCCGCGAAGTCAGGTCCTCCAGCTGCTTCGTGAAGGTCCACTGGATACCTGTCCTCCGGCCTGCTGTAGACTGTCTCATGACCCCAGTCAATCACCATCAGGAAGATTGTCGGCGAAAGTAAACAACCCTGACGGACGCCGGTTTGTACAGAGAAGGGTTCCGTCAGCTTCCCATCGTGGATGACTTGGCAGGTGGCATCTTTGTATAGTTGTTGGATGATGGTGACGAACTTTGGTGGAAAGCCATAGTGGTACATCAGTTTCCAGATGACGTCTCTGTCGACACTGTCAAAGGCCTTCTGAAAGTCAGATGAAAACTGTGTACAGGGGGGTCTGTCACTCTAGGGACTGCTCGATGATGATGATCCGCAGTGTCGCAATATGGTCCGTACATGATCTATCTTGGCGGAAGCCTGCCTGTTCTTCCCGAAGTGTGTGGTCAAGGGCGGTCTTCAATCTCTCTAGGATGATTCTTGTCAATACTTTCCCCGGGAGAGACAGCAGCATGATTCCTCTCCAGTTGTTGCAGGATGACAGGTCCCCTTTCTTCGGCAGCTTTACAAGATGGCCTTTCTTCCAGTCTCTGGGCACTCTCTCCTGTTCCCAGATCTTGTGTAGGAGTGGGTGTAGCATCCCAGTCGAAGTCTGGATGTCTGCCTTTAGTGCTTCGGGTGGTATGCCGTCGGGATCCGCTGCCTTGCCTGACTTGAGGAACTTGATGGCTTTGGTGATCTCTGTCTTCGTTGGGGGGTTGGTATTGATATCAAGAAGCTCGGTTGGTGGTGGGATGTCAGGCGGGGCTGGTGGTGCGGGTCTGTTGAGTATTTCCTTGAAGTGCTCAGCCCATCTTGCTCTCTGGTTTTCTTTGCCTGAGATGGCATTTCCGTTCTTGTCCTTGACGGGGCAGCTGGGATTTCCGGTCTTACCAGAGAGCGTTCTGGTGATCTCGTATAGTCTCTTCATGTTTTTTCTTTGGCCCGCTGCAGTCTCTGCTTCTTCAGTCAGCTCTTCGACGAAGTTTCTCTTGTCTTTTCTTGCACTTTTTTTTCACTTGCCGGTTTATCTCCCAGTAGCGGGCTTGTAGTTCTTGCTTCTCTTCTTGCTTCTCTTCTGGGTCTTGTGTCTGGTTGATCTTGTCTTTCAGATGTTTTCTGTCTGCGATCAGTGTCCATGTCTCCGTTGTTAACCATTCTTTATGTTTCCTTGTCTTCTTCCCTAGGACTGTTTTGCATGTTGTCTTCCAGACCTCTCGCAGACTGTGCCATTGCTCTTCTACTGTTTCCTCTGGCAGTAGGGAAAGCGCACTGAACTTGTTCCTAAGCTCTACCTTGAATTCTTCTTTTTTTTTTTTTTTTCTTCTCTTTTAGGCTGTGTACATTAAACTTGTACGATGGTCATCCTGCCTGGTCAGTGTAGGCTTTCAGTTTGGTCTTGAGTACTGCCACAACCAGATGGTGATCTGATGCTGCGACCACTCCGCGCCTCGCCCTGACGTCATGCAGGCTCCGTCAGTCAATACTCGATACATTTAATCAATGTTCGTTTGTGTGAAGAATATCTTCTTGTGCGTGAAAGGCGTTTCCCCATACAAAACCGTGTTTGACGAAAGGCCTGACACATACAGAGTACGTTTTTATGGCACGGGTATGTAGGGTACTTTTCATTCGGTAAAACTTAATTCCTAAACCTAAACTGCATACTTCAATAAAAGGTTCTATTTCTGAGTCAAATAATTTCCAAAACAAGAAACAGTCAATACTGCTACGTTTTCGTAATGATTTCAAAATTTCCATGTCGCATTTCTCTCTCTCTCTCTCTCTCTCTCTCTCTCTCTCTCTCTCTCTCTCTCTCTCTCTCTCTCTCTCTCTCTCTCTCTTTGCACAGTTCTTCACATGTATAATTCAGACTTCATTTTTGTTGAAAACATCACTTAGAAATATTTACACGGGTTACCTACATTAACTTCAGCGTTTCCATGGAACATTGTCCCATTCCATGGCAGATGTTCATCCTTTCTAAGTACCATCATGTTTGTGATATATTCAGATTCAGTGTTATACCCCGGCATCTCCAGACAACTGATGCATGGTGAGATCAAGGAAGGCTAATGCTGACAGGGAAGGCCCACACT
>JADBJO010001195.1:22500-25000 GCA_016801955.1 Conus betulinus
TGTAATATACTGCACTGTATTGTACTGTATTGTACTGTACTGTACGTGCATTGTACTGTATTGTACTGTGCTGCACTGTATTGTACTTACTGTATTGTAATATACTGCACTGTATTGTACTGTATTGTATTGTACTGTATTTACCGTACTGTATTGTATTGTACTGTACTCTATTGTACTGTACTGCACTGTATTGTATGTACTGTACTGTTTTGTACTGTGTTGTATTATGCTGTGCTGTATTGTATTCTATTATTCTGTACTGTCTTGTACTGTATTGTATTGTATTGTACTGTACTGTATTGTACTGTACTGTATTGTACTGTACTGTATTGTAATGTACTGTACTGTATTACTGTGTTTTGTACTGTATTGTACTATACTGTACTGTATTGTACTGTATAGTACTTATTGTACCTATAGTACTGTACTGTACGGTATTGTACTGTACTAAATATAGTACTGTACTCTACTGTATTGTACTGTACTGTACTGTATTGTACTGTACTATATTGCACTGTATTGTACTGTACTGTACTGTATTGTATTGTACTGTACTATACTGTATATTACTGTACTGTGTTTTACTGTACTGTACTATATAGCACTGTACTGGAGACGACATTTCCACGGCACTTCAGTCATAATGAGAGCGTTGGAGTGGAAACGAACATGACTCTCTACACAATGCAGTTCTTTTTCATCTCCTTCGTCAGACCTAAACGCTTATATGCTTGCGTGGGTACTGAGTAAGTACGTATGTACGTGGACAGGAGCAGAGTAGGGAGGAGGGTGTGTGCGTGGGGGGGGGGGGGAGGAAGGTGGTGGTGGGGGGAACGGTGGATCGGTAGCGGGGCAAGAAGGGGGAGGGGAGTGGAGTGTGGGGGGGGGGGTCATCATCTTCTGAGTGGGTGTAGAAACGTGCTTTGCCTTTCTCTGTTCCGTTCTGCCATTACGGGCAAATGACAGGAGTCGATAAATTCTATTGGTCAATCCACTGAGGAGACTGTATGACAAGGAGGTTGTTTCTCTCTCTCTCTCTCTCTCCTCTCTCTCTCTCTGCCTCTGTCTGTCTGTCTGTCTGTCACTGTCTCTCTCTCTCTCTCTCTCTCTCTCTCTCTCTGTCCGCCCACAAAGAAGGGTTTGAAATTACTGGGTTTTTCTCTCTCTCTCTCTCTCTCTCTCTCTCTCTCTCTCTCTCTCTCTCTCTTTTCCCTTTCTGTTTATTAACTCCAGAGGAAACGTCGGTCGCTAGTCTAGAGCTGAGTACATTCCAGAACTCATTTGACCGCTATACTGGAAAACCTAGGGAACTGTCTTGGTCTCCTGCTGCGCTGAGGGAATGAGAGAACGCGACAGGAGTCAGGGAAGTGGGGGGGGGGGGGGGTAGGGGGAGGGGGGGAGCAACTGTGGGGGGAGGTTGTTTTCTATGGAGGCAGAGAAATCTCTATGACAGGCCCAGGTTCAACCTGTATACTTCAACAAGGGTTGAGAGCATAGCTCCGTCTTGTGTATGGTCGCGAGTATTCCTCCTTTCACCTGTCACCTGTCACCTACTACCTATCACCTGTCACCTATCACCTACTGCCTATCACCCTGTCACCTGTCACCTACTACCTATCACCTGTCACCTATCACCTACTACCTGTCACCTGTCACCTACTACCTATCACCTGTCCACCTACTACCTATCACCTGTCACCTGTCACCTACTACCTATCAACTGTCACCTGTCACCTACTACCTATCACCTGTCACCTATCACCTACTACCTATCACCTGTCACCTATCACCTACTACCTATCACCTGTCACCTATCACCCACCACCCATCAACCATCACCCATCGCCTACAGGACAAAGCAAAACCATTCTATAATGAACAGTGCGAGGAGGCAGAAGGAGAGGAAGACAAAGAGATGAGGTGACCTGTCACCTATCACCTACTACCTATCACCTGTCACCTATCACCTACTACCTATCACCTGTCACCTATCACCTATCACCTACTACCTATCACCTGTCACCTGTCACCTATCACCTGTCACCCACTACCTATCACCTGTCACCTATCACCTACTACCTATCACCTGCCACCTTATCACCCACCACCCATCAACCATCACCCATCACCTACCACCTATCATCTATCACCTATCGCCTAACATCTACCACCTACCGCCTATCACCTATCGCCTAACACCCTGTCACCTACCACTTATCCCGGAGTCTTGAAGACCGTTGGGGCGCCCCAGAAGACTTCGCAACCAGCTACCACCACTACTCCTCCCGGTTCCCAGACAGCTCTTTAGGGCAGTTGCTGGGTGTGAGGCCAGTCCATGCACTGATGTTGTCCTCTCATCTCTTTGTCTTCTCTCCTTCTGCCTCCTCGCACTGGTTCCTTATAGAATGGTTTGGGCAAGTCCTGTTGATCTTATACATGACCATACCATCTCATTTTCTTCTGTTTCACTGTGGACAAAGGTCTTCGTATGGTCCAT
>JADBJO010001195.1:35000-37500 GCA_016801955.1 Conus betulinus
GGGGGGGGGGGGGTTGGTAGGAGGGTAGGGTAGGGGGGGTAGGAGAGGGGTGGGGGGGTGGGATGGGGAGCAGAATGTGCCGACACACGAGATGAGAAGTCGAAACAAAGCAAAACAAAGAGACAATGTCAATAGAAAACACAAATGAAAGTGCTGGCCCACACAGTGTAGAACTAGTCTCTGCAGCAACAAGAACAAACGTGAAAATTGACTCTTGGTACACATCGTGCCTTTGCCTGTATGGCCTGAAAATCCTAGAGGGGGGTGGAGAGGAGAGAGAAGAGAGAGAGAAGAGATAGGGGGGGGGGGGGAGAGGAGAGAAAGGAAAGGGGAGAGAGAGAGAGAGTGAGAGAGAAGAGAGAGTGAGAGAGAAGAGAGTGAAAAAAGAGAGAGAGAGAGATAGAGAGAGAGACAGAGGAGAGAGAGAGAGAAGAGAGAGAAAGACAGAGGAGAGAAGAGAGAGAAAGAGAGGAGAGAGAGAAGAGAGAGAGGAGAGAGAGAAAAGAGGAGAGAGAGAGGAGAGAGAGAGAGAGAGAGAGAGAGAGAAGAGAGAGAGAGAGAGAGAGAGAGAGAGAGAGAGAGAAAGGCAGAGACAGAGAGTTGTGCAAGACGTGTGAATCAAGGTTAAAAATATCTTTAACAAAAAGAAAAAAAAAAAATAGAAAAAAAAAAGAAAAAAGGCAATCATATTTTTTACAGTGACGTAAGATGGGCCAGTCATGGCTGACACAGGCATATCACCAGAGGAAACAGCCAACCAAAGCACATCACGATGGGCAGCAGCAAAACGGCAAGTTGTGCAAGGTGCTTGCATAATGCCACAGATCCATAAAACGATAACGGGCACTGCAGAGGCGATGAAGAGGCCTCTAGAAAACTTCACTGATGCTTCTAAAACAACGGGGTGTACGTAATAATCACACACACACACACACACACACACACACACACACACACACACACACACACACACACACACATATGCATGCGCGCGCGCGCGCGCGCGTGCACGCATACACACACTCAAACGCACGCGCGCGCGCACACACACACACACACACATACACACACACACACACACACACACACACACACACACCATACGCACGCACGCAAGCACGCGCGCACACACACACACACACACACACACACACACACACACACACACACACACACACACACACGCACGCATGCACGCACGCTCGTACGCAAAAACGCACACACGTCTTGTATCTTTACTATATATTCATTGTAACTCGGCTGTATTGCTTGATCTTACATGTTTATTATTCTTTCAAACATACAACGCTGTCACAATGTTGCCAATGATCGTGGGATCTATCAACATACAATGTGTTGTCAAAGATCGTGGGATCTATCAACATACAATGTGTTGTCAAAGATCGTGGGATCTATCAACATACAATGTGTTGTCAAAGATCGTGGGATCTATCAAAATACAATGCGTTGTCAAAGATCGTGGGATATATCGTTTGAATAAGTGAGAATAGGACAGAAAGAGGTATGAAAGCCAATGGGAATATTTGAAAATGTAAGAAACTAAAGGAAAAGATATGGTATGGTAAAAGTCGGGAAAAAAAAAGAAAAGATAGGAAAAAAAAGTAGGAAAGAGTATGGAAAAAAAAGTTTGGAAATACGAGAGTTAAAGGAAAGTGTATAAAAGAGATTTGGAAAAGCGCGACCAAGGAAGAAAGGTGTGGGGAAAAAAAAAATGAAAAAAAAAATCTTAAAAAAAAAAAAAAAAAAAAAAAAAGAAGGGGCAAAAAATTAGGAAACTCATCCAAACTTTAAAAACAAATGTAGGTAACGATAGGTTAAGGTGATAGGATCGATTGACAAAAACAACCCGAAAAAAAAAAAGTACGACGAGATCTAGAAAAAAAACCCCACCAACAATAAAGAATTGGCCCTGAAGGCGAAGAAAGAGGACCAAAAGGCAGTGACACTGGAAGGAAAGTGAAGGAGGACAAAGTGGAGGAAACAGCAAAAGTGTAAAGCGGAGGGATGGTGAGGGGTGGTGGGGGTATGAAAATACAAGAGGAGACTGTAGACTACAAAAAAAAAAAAAAAAGGGGGGGGGGGGGGGGAGGGAGTAAAAGTGTAGCCGATAGCTGTGTGCATTTCATCAGAAGTCTTGTACCGTTCTCTGTACATGTCATTCAGCAAATTCCCAACCCACTCTCTCTCTCTCTCTCTCTCTCTCTCTCTCTCTCTCTCTCTCTCTCTCTCTCTCTCTCTCTCTAATATATTCGAGTGGAATGCTGTGGGGAAAGAAATTCATAATCATTGTAAAGAACACAAATAGCCTGCTATCATTCAAAACATCTTACCACAGGTATCTTCTTGAATATCCTGTAACAGCCCTGACTTGGTGTTTTACTGCTTCTTCAGTTTGACGCCTATGGAAATACAGATACTGCTACACATCTGACACATCTACCGGTCCGTCAGCTTCTCTCTCTCTCGCTCTCTCTCTCTC
>JADBJO010001195.1:45000-50000 GCA_016801955.1 Conus betulinus
GTTTTGAGTTATTTCCATTGTATCTGAAAGTTGATTCTCCTCATTTTCTTTGGTATGGCCATCAAGGAGCTAATCAGGTGGTTTCAAGCAGACAGAATAAAATCAAAGTAATGGGACATTTCTTCAAGCTGGCGCAAAGATAGGGTCACGGGTGGCAAAGGGTCTGAAATGTGACGTCAACTTAAGGGGAAGGTCATGTATTTGAAGAGTATTTGTGATTTCATCGGCGAAAACCCCCACAAAACAAGGGAAATAACTTGTGGGGAGTTGTTCTTTTGACCAATTATCAGGGTAACATTTAATGCTGGCTGAAATTTATGAGGCCTCAAAACGTTTTACATGAATGATACAGTGATTTAGAGCAAAATCCTAATTGTGGCATGTCGCCGCAGTCCTCATAAATTATTCCGCAGACGGCGTCACTAGCAAGCAATACAGTCTTTTCTCTTCCTTGATAGGCGAAGAGCGAGAGAAGAGGAGAGGGGGGAGGGATGGAGGGGGGCAACTGAGAGGGAGGGGGGGGGGAGGGGAAAAAAACAGAATTTGTGGCCCCTGACGAATCTTTAGCGTGGAAAGAGAGAAAAGAGCGTAACAGGTTTACTCTGGTGTGATGAAAAAAGACAGGGGAAATATAGGTAGGCGAGGGAAGGTGGAGAGTGGGTGGGAGGGGGGGGGGGGGGGGGGGGGGGGGGAGATGAAAGGGGTGGGGCAACTGTGAGGGGAAAGGAGGTGGGGGTGGGGTAGGGAAGGCGTCAGGGAGAGAGAGAGAGGATATGGTGTGAATGGGGTATTGGGGATTGCACGCACTGTTGCGAAGGTTTGAGAGGGGGGCGGAAGGGAAATAATCCTTGTTTTTATCTTCGCGCACGCGCGTACGAATGTTCCTCCAGGACAGAGAAGAGATCGTAGTAACTGGGGCGAAGGAATGGGGTGGGGTGGGCGGGGGGGGTGTGGCGGAGACAGAGGGAAAGAAGGAAAGGAGGGTATGAAACTTTTCTTTTCTTTATTTTCTTTTGGGTTGCTGATCCTAGAAAGATCCATTAAGTTTTAAAAGTTCTGTTACATGTGAGGATTTTAAAAAAAAAAATCTCTGTGGCTTATTTTATTCAGACTCCAAAGTTTTCCATGTCAGTATTGCTGTGTCAAGCACTGGGCCATGTTCCTGGGTCGTTTGGTATGTGTTGGTACATAGAACGAGTCTGTCGACAGAGAACAGAGATCGCTCATGCCAGCTTCTGAAAAGAGAAGGATTTTACAGTCTTGTTTGGGGGCCGGAATGGCTCAATTGGTAGAGCGCCGGACTCGTAGTCCAAGGGTTGCGGGTTCGAATCTCCGCCGGGCCGTTTCGGTACAGGGGGATTTTTCTCTCGGACTTCAGATTAGTTCTGACTGCATTTCCCATACAGTCCTTCGAATGAGACTATAAACCGAGGTTCCGTGTGTGTACGCACGCATAACATCTTGCACACACGTAAAGTCCCATCACCAACTTTCGGAGGAGAAGGCCAGTTTGGCCGTTGGTATGGATGACACGTTACACATAGCACGCACCTTCCCCGAAGATGGCGTATGGCTGCCTTAATGGCGGGATTAAAAAAAAACAGTCATCCATACAAAACTCCACTCCCTTTGAGAGATACTGTCTGACATTCTGTCAAATCCCATGAGCTACACTGTTGGCAATGCAATATAAGTAATAATCTTTGAACACCGGAAGTTTAGAATCTGTTCCAATGGATTATGGGAAAGTGCACGATATGCTTTCCGGTCAGTCGTACTGACGTTTGTATTTTTTGTCTTGTCATACGTTGCACTCATTTTTTACCTTGGAGGGGTGGGGTGGGGGTCGGTGTGGGGAGTGTACACGCAAGCGGTGCTGTGTTGCATTGTGTAGCAGTTCATTATATTGTAAAAAATTCTGTCGTCACAACCATATTTCTCTGTATAAAATCCGGGCGGCTCGCTTGTGAAGAACAGCTCGTTACCCATGAGCTGCGCCCTTCTATGTCTGTGTCTGTCTGTCTGTCTGTCTGTCTGTCTGTCTGTCTGTCTCTCTCTCTCTCTCTCTCTCTCTCTCTCTCTCTCTCTCTCTCTCTCTCTCTCTCTCTCTCTGTCGGTCCCCTCTCTCTGTCAGTCGCCCCTCCCCCCTCTCTCTCTCTCTCTTTCCTCTCTCTCTCTCTCATGTGATTTTGGCATAATTCTTGGTCTCTGCCATTGGAATAAGACAAATGTTTTCACCTTATAACATAAACATGTGACTGGGATACTTGGGCGTTTCTGAATACAGTCTATGCACAGGTCATCTGCATCCAGTTTTACAATATCGGAGAGTTACTGTCCTTGATCGAGTTACATGTCTCTTCTTTGTAATGACTGCCGTTGTTTCTATCATCCGTCACTTCAGATGTAATGTATAAACTTCGTTTTCCTCCCCACCCCCACCCCACCCCTCCTCTCTCCCAGCCCTGCCCCTCTCATTGACAAAGGATGTATGTCTACAGTCATTAGATTTCCGAATTGCCTCCCCTCCTTGCAACGACCTTTGGTTTGGGAACTTTGGCAGCATTGTATCGTCGAGTTGTGTTGGTGTCGTGTGTTGTTGAACTGCATCCTAAGGTATTGTATTGCCCGTATCGTCATGTTTCGCCTCGCAGTAAGTCCTATTGCATTGCATCGCAAAGTGTTTTACTGGGATCTGGTGCACTGTAGTTTACATGTACCACTATTACGTATTGTACTGTATGTTGTGTGGAATGGGGTTTGCAATTTTGTATTATTTGTATTGTATTGTCCACGCGCAAGAGAAGAAGAAAGAAGAAGAAGACGAAGAACAAAAGAAGGAGGAGGAGAAGAAGAAAGAAGAAAGAGAAAGAAGAAAGAAGAAGGAAAGAAAAAGAAGAAGAGGAGGAGAAGAAGGAGAAAAGAGAAGAAAAGAAGGAAGAAGAAGAAGAAGAAGAAAGAAGAAGAGAAGAAGAAGAAGAAGAAAGAAGAAGAAGAAGAAGAAGAGAAAAGAAAGAAGCAAGAAAGAAGAAGAAGAAAAAAGAAGAAGATGAGAAGAATGAGACGAACGAAAAAGAGAGTGAGAGAGAAGAATGAGGAAGGGAAGAAGAGTGGGGAAGAAAAGAAGAAGGAAGAAGAAGACAGAAGAAGAAGAAAAGGAAGGAAAGAAAGAAAGAAGAAAGAGGAAGGAGGAGGGAAAGAAAGGAAGAAGACGAAGAAGGAAAGACGAAGAAGAAAAGACGAAGAAAAGAAGGAAGAAGGAAGAAAGAAGAAGAAAGAAAAAGAAGAAGGCGGAAAGAGGAAGACGGAAAAGAAAGAGGGAGGAGGAAGGAAAGGGAAGGAGAAAGAGGAAGAAGACAAGAAAAGGGGAAGGAGAAGAAGAAAAGAAGAGGGGAAGAAGAAAAGAAAGGCCAAAAGAATAAAACGAAGAAGAAGAAGAAAGAAGAGAAGGAAAGAAGAAGGAAGAAGACGAAAAAGAAGAAGAAAGAAGAATAAGAAGAAGAAAAAGACGAGGAAAGAAAGAGGAGAAAGGACGGGGAAAGAAGAGAAAGCGAAAAAGAGAGAAGAAAGAAAGAAGAAGAAAAGAAGAAAAAAGATGCTAAAATACAAAAAAAAGAAAGGAGAGAGAGGAAAAGAAGAAAGAGAGGGCGAAGAAGAGGAGAAAGAGAGGAGGAAAGAAGAAAAGAGAAAGAGAAGGGAAAGAAGAAGAAGGAAGCAAGAAGAAGAAAGAAGAAGAGAAAGAAGAGAAGAACGAAGAGAAGAGAGAAGAAGAGAATAAGAAGCATGGAAGACACAGAAAAAAAAACGAGGAAGGAAGAAATAAGAAAATATAAAAAAAAACAAAAAAACGAAAACAGACGAGAGAAGAAATAAAAAAAAAATAGAAAGAAAAAGAGAGGAGAAAGAGAGAAGAAAGGAAAGAGAGAGAAAGAAAGGACTTTACGTATGGGGGACGGGCAACAACTTGTAGATATGATAGAACAAGAAAGCGAACAGAGGAAGAAACAGGAAAGCAAAATCACCATCAATAGCGTACATAACACACAACAACAACAAACAATATGATGTAACAGAACAACGAAAGCGAGAGAGTGAGAGAGAGAGAGAGAGGAGAGAGAGAGAGAGGGGGACCCAAACCTTGTAAGTTAGGAACAATAAAGAAGAGTGAAAGAATTTTTGAACAGAGAGTGAAATTTAAACAATAGAAATGAAAAAAAAAAAATCAGACGCAAGAAAGACGACAGGAAACAAAGTAGGTCAGACAGTAATATGGAAGGCAGAGAGCATTTAAAAAAGACATAAGTTAAAAAGAAAGTAAGCAGGAAGGAAGAAGAAGGAACGAGAGAGAAGAAAGAACGAGAGAGAGGAAAGAACAGAGAAGAAAGAAGGAACGGAAGGCAGACGGGCAGACAAAAGTTAGAGAGAAAAAATAACAAAACAAACATGTGAAGAAAAAGACAGAACGAGAAAATTACAACAAAAAGAGACACATTAAAGAAACGACCGGTATTCAGACAAAGTTTACAAAAACAAAGGAGAAGATATTTTGAAATGCCATCATGGGCCGAAACATCCTTGACAAATATCATGATTTAAACAAAAAGTATAATGGGGTTAATTTGATGCATGCTGTTGATTGCTGCCAATCACCTCTGGCATTGAATCAAAATGAAGAAAACCGTACATCAAACATTTCGCGGAACTGGCTTCAACATTGTCGCTTGGGGCCGTAAAGTTAGAGGCAGTAAAGACAGAAAGAAAAATGTAAAACTCAACTATAAACAAGCATGTCGAATCATCATAGTAACAAGAACTTTCGATCTTTTCAAAATGACCACAGGAAATTAAAAATACAGGAACAAACCTTTCGAGAGACCAGAAAAATGAGTCCTGTTTGGAAAGAGAATAACACAAATAAACCGCAGAGAGAGAGAGAGAGAGAGAGAGAGGGAGAGATGGAGAGAGAGGAGAGAGAGAGAGAGAGAGAGAGAGAGAGGTGG
>JADBJO010001195.1:55000-72500 GCA_016801955.1 Conus betulinus
ACAGAACACACCATGTTATTTGTTGTCTCTCCACACAGAACAGACTATTTTATTTTTTGTCCCTCCACCCAGAACAGACTATGTTATTTATTGTCCCCCCACACAGGATAGACTGATTTAGTAATGTCCCCCCCCCCCCCCCCCCCCCCCACACGGAACAGACTATGTTGTATATTGTTCCCCCACACAGAACAGACTGTTATTTATTGTCCCTTTACCCAGAACACACTATGTTATTGATTGTCCCTCCAAACAGAACTTAATCTGGATAGTAAAAATGTGTGGTGCCGCCATGTAGAAGCTGTCCGGTTTAGATCCTTTCTTTCTAATGATGTTGAACAATTTTTAGCCTCTGTCTATGGACAATTGTGCTTGTTCGTCCGCCGAGTCGACGAGAACTATTTCTGTCATCTTGGAGTTGAAAGGAGGGGGGGGGGGGGGGGGGGGGGGGAGATGATTTGACAATACGCAGGTGGCTGATCAAGCCAATGCGTGCAGAGAATGTGCGGTGACAGCGTGGACAGACAATGCGGGAGACCTGCCCTTGATTGCTAGCAAGACGGGCTTTCCTTGTCTGTCTCTTTTGTTGCGCTGCAGCTGTCTTCCTTTCTTCACATGGAATGGCGCCTTTGTGGGTAGAACAGCGCCATCTAGCTCGATCCATAGCAGTTTGTTCCCTTGTGTCAGAGTTGATGATTAACGCTTTCATGGATAAAGGTAAGGTAAGGTGATGTTGCTTATAGCCCAACCGATCGCAAAGGGCCACATCAGGGCTGTCACCTCGTTGAAGTAAACTCACAAGTCATTCATTCAAACAACCTTTTGAAATATACCTTCTCTCAAAACACACCCGAAATGTTGTTAAAAAAATTTCCACTGTAAACTCTCAGATGAGATGAAAATTGTTAATCTCTTTCAAGAATTCAAAGATCACATCAGGTGGAACATCTCTGAACAAAGTTGTCATGGAATCTGCTGTAAACTGGTGTTTTGAAAGTATTTTGGAAGCATTTCTTCTGACCTCCGTAGACAACGAGAACTGAAGGTGATGTTCTGGTTGGTCATCAGGTGGGTCTTTTAGGCGCTGATTCTCTGGCTACGTCTTGTGGTGGTTTCATCCAGTCTTTGAGAAATGCCGCGAGGTCTTTGTTCGCTGGTCTTCAAGGCCATCGATGTCATTGCCAAAGGAAAAGTTCGTGATCGTTTTTTCTTCCGAAGCTGACTGTGCCGGCGTGTTTTACATGTGCGTCAGTTACGACGCGTTCCAGGAATTTGTTGAAATAGATGTTAACAATACGATATCTATGCTCTGCAGTGGAATACAATGCAATACAATGCAATACATTACAATACAATGCAGGACAATGCAACACATTACAATACAATGCAGTACAATGCAATACATTATAGCACAATGCAGTACAATACAATACAAAGCAATACAATGCAATGCAATGCAGTACAATACAATACACTCTTGATGCATTGCAATACAATGATCAGTTACTGAAATGGAGCGGATGAAAGTGCAAGTACGGCACAACACAGTACAATACAACATAATACAATAAACACAACACAATATCATTCAATACTCTCTGACACATTGCAATGCAATGATCCGTTCTTGAAATGAAGTGGATGACAGTAACATATGATGCAACGCATTGCAACACAATACAATACAATACAATACAATACAATACACAGCACAACACAATACTCTTTGACACATTGCAACACAATGATCCGTTCTTAAAAACGAAGTGGATGATAATACAATATGATGCAACGCATTGCCACACGGTGTTTTCATTCCTGAAGCCAATCCTACAGCAAGATACTCCAATACACCCAACATGCATCACAATTATGATAACACATCCATGTCCTTATCTAGTCAGGCACCAGTTCAATGCAATAGGCACCAGTTCAATGCAATAGGCCACCAATTCAATGCAAGAAGCACTAGTTCAATGCAATAGGCACCAGTTCAATGCAATAGGCTCCAATTCAATGCAATAGGCATCAGTTCAATACAAAAGGCACCAACTCAATGCAATAGGAACAAATTCAATTCATAGGCGCCAGTTGCAATAGGCGCCAGTTGAATGCAATAGGCGCCAATTCAATGCAATAGGCAGGTATTCAATGCAATAGGCACCTATTCAATGCAATAGGACCAGTTCAATGCAATAGGCACCAATTCAATGCAATAGGCACCAATTCAACGCAATACACCACAGTACAACACGTTGCAGTCTCGAAACCAATCCGCTATGCCTTCAGGGAGAGGAGGAGTGGGGGAGGGGAGGAGGCGGAGGGGAGGGGGGGGAAGAGGAGGGGGAGGGGAAGGGGGAGAGAAGAAGAGGATTTGCTCCGACAATTGGCTGGAGGACAAGGTACCCAGAATGCCTCCAGAAGCGGAAGCACCAGCGTGGATGGGGGGGGGGGGGGGGGGGGGGGGGGGGGGGGTGGGGGGGGGGGGGGGGGGGGGGGGGGGGGCACGGCGGCCCTGACAATCTCTCATCCTGATAACGAGGCTTGAGACACATCCATTCCCCCATCTCCAGTGTCTCGCTTTGGCAACGGGCTGTCCCTATCCGTCAGCCGTGACGTCATTTCCTAAAATGGCGCTGTTAGCCACCATCGACAATTGTGGCCCGGAAACCACGATACTGTCCGGGGGCCCTGGGGGTGGGGGTGGGGGTGGGGTGGGGGTGGGATGGGGTGGGGGTGGGGTGGGAGTGGAAGGGGACGTGAGGGTGGGGTGGGGGGTAGTAGTAAGGGAGGGTGGGAAGCGATCAGGGAGTGGGGGGGGGAGGGGGGCGGGGCGGGAGGGCGGGGATGGGATGGTAGAAGAAGGATGTGTGGTGGTGGTGGTGGTGGTGTGGTGGGAGGGGGGAGCAGGAGGGAGGGGGTGAAGAAAAGGAGGGGGTGGGTTTTTTTTTTTTGTGTGTGTGTGTGGTGAGAGGGTTTGAAGATATTGAACTAGTAGTCGACTTTGTCATTTTGTTTTGACGAAGATACCTACACATTCGGCTAATAGTGTGTGCATTTCGCAAGAAGATAAAACAAACAAACAAACAAACAAACAAAACCAAAGCAAAATGGCTGGTGGTGGTGGGGGGTGGTGGGGTTGCAGGAGGGAGGGGGTGAACAACATTCTTTCTTTTGCTTTTTCCCCCCGCAACAAGATTTTTTTTCTACAAACTTTCAAGCAAAATTTCTCTTCCTCGTCTTCTCTTGCTTTTTTTCTTCACCATTTTCTTTTCTTTTTCTTCCCTTTCTTCTTTTTTCTTCATTTTTTCTCATTCCTCCCCCCCCGTTTTCGTTCCTTCTCTCTTCTCATTTCACTTCTTTTACTCTTTCTTTCTTCCCTCCCCTCTTCCTTTTCTTTCCCTCCCTTTCTGACTTTTCTTTCATTCCTTTTCTAATCTTTCTTTCTTTCCCTCAACAAAATATCTTCCCCCTTTTCTTTCCCCTCTCTATCTTTCCCTTTCTTTTCTTTCTTTCTTTTCTTTTCTTTCTCTTTCCTGCTTCTTTCGTTCCTTCTCTTTTTTTCTTTTCTTCTTTTTTTCCTTTTCTTTCCTTTCTTTTTCTTTTCTTTTTTCTTTCTTTTTTCTCTTTCATTCTTTTTCCTTTCTTTTTTCCCCCTTCATTTTCCTTCCTCTTTTCTTTCTTCTGTCGCTTCCTTTCCCTTCCTTTTTCCCCCTTTCTTTTTTTCTTCTCCTTTCCTTCCTTTCTTCCTTCCCCTTTCTTCCTTTTTTTTCTTTTTCCTTCCCTTCTTCTTTTCCCTGTGTTTCTTTTTTCCTCCCCTTTTCTCCCTTCCTCCCCTTTTTTTCTTCTTTCTTCTTTTTTCTTCCTTTCCTCTTTCCCCTTTCTCTTTTTAGTTCTCTTCTTTTTCTTCTTCTTCCTTTTCTTTTTTTTTCCCTTCTTTCTTTCTTTTTCTTCTCTTCCCCCTTTCCCCTTCTTTTTTTCCCCCCCGTTCTTCTTCCTCCTTTCCCCTTTCCCTTCTCTTTTTTCCTTTCTTTCTTGTTTCTTTCCCCTCCCCTTCTCCTTTTTCCCTTTTTCTTTTTTCCTTCTCCTTTTCTTCCCTTTTTTCTTTTTTCCCCTTTTCTTTCTTTTCCTCCTCTTCCTTCTTTCCCTTTTCTTCTTTTTCTTCCCCTCTTTCCTTTCTTTTTTTTCTTTCTTTCTTCTTTTCCCCTCCCCTTTCTCTTCTTTTTCCCCTCCTTCTCTCTTTCTTTCCTCTTTCTTTCTTTTCCTCTTCCTTTTCCTTTCCTTTTCTTTCTCTTCCTTTTCTTCTCCTTCTTTCTTTTCTTCCCTTTCCCTTTCCCTTTTTTCTCCTTTTTGCCTTTTTTTTTTCTTCTCCTTTTCTTTTTCCCCCCCTTTCTCTTTCCTTTTCCTCCTTTCCTTTTTTTTCCTCCCTTTCCTTTCCTTTCTTTCCTTTTTCCTTTCTTCCCTCTCTTTTTTTTTCTCCCTTCCTTTTTTTCCCCCCCTTTCCTTTTTTCTTTCTTTCCTTCTTCTCTTTTTTTTTTTTCCTTTCTTTTCCTTTTCCTTTTTTCTTCTTTTTTCTCTTTTTCTTTTCTTCTTTCCTCTTTCTTTCTTTTTTTTTCCCCTTTTTCTTTCTCCTTTTTTCTTTCTTCCCTTTCTTTTCCTTTTTTCTCTTTCTTTCCTTTTCCTTCCCCTTCTTTTTTCTTTTTTTCTTTTTTTTTCCCCCCCTTTCCTTTTCTTTTTCCCTTCTCTTCCTCCTTTTTCCCCCTTTTCTCCCTTCCCTTTTTTTCTTCCTTCCTTTTTCTTTTTCCTCCCTTTCTTTTTCCTTTCTTTTCCCTTTTCCTTTCCTCCCTTCTTCTCCCTTTTTTCTCTTCCCCCTTTTTTTCTTTTTTTCTTTCCTCCCTTTCCTCCTTCCTTTTCCCTTCCCTTTCTTTCTTCCCTTTTTTCTTCTTCTTTTTTCTCTTCCCCCCTTTTCTCCTCCTTTTTCCTCTCCCTCCCCTTTCCTTCTCCTCCTTTTCCCCGCCCCCTCCTCTTTTCCTTTCTCCTTTTCCCCTTTCCCTTCCCCCCTTTTTTCTCTTCCTTTTTCTCCCCTTTTCCTTCCTCCCCTCTTTTTTCCTTTCCTCCCTCTTTTTCTTTCTTTTTTTTCCTTCTTTTTCTCTCTCTTTCTTTCTTTCCCCCCCCCCTTTTCCTCCTTTTTCTTTTCTTTTCTTTTCCCCTTCTTTCCTTTTTCTTCTCTTTTTCTTTCCCCTTCCTTTCTTTTTCTTTTGATTTCTTTTTTCTTTCCTTTTTCTTTTCTTCCTTTTCCTTTCCTTTCCTTCTTTTCTTTTCCCTTTTCCCTTTTCTTTCCTTTCTTTTTCCTTTTTTCCTTTTTTTGCTTCCCCCTCCTTCCCTTCTTCTCCCCCTCCTTTTCTTCTTTCTTTTTCCTTTCATCCTCTGTTCCCTTCCTTCTTTTTCCTTTCTTCTTTTCTTTCCTTCTTCTCTTTCCTTTCTTTTCTTTCCGTTCTTCCCTCTTTTCTTTTCTTCTTGTTCTTTTTTTTCCTTCCCCTTCTTTCTTTTCTTGCTTTCTTTCACGTCGTTCTTCTTTCTTTCGTTTTGCTTCTTCAGTTATTTATTTCTTTCTCCTTGTTTTTTTTAAAATTCTTTCTTTCTTTTTTATCTTCCTTCACTTTTTTTTTTTTTTTTTCTTTTTTTTTTTTTTTTTTGTTCTTTATTTCATGTCTTTAGCGATCTCTCCAACTTCTTTTCTCTTTATCTGAGTCCCTCATTTTGCCTCCTCCTCCTGCTTTTCCTCCTCCTCTCCCTCCTCTCCTCCTCTCCTCCTTCTTCCTCTCCCTCGTCCTACCTCCTCCTCCTTCCTTCCCTCCTTCTCCTCCTCCTTTTTCTCCTTCTCCTCTTTCTCCATCTCTTACTCCTTTTTCTCCTCCTCCTCCTCCCCCTCCTCCTCCTCCTCCTCCTTCTCCTCCTCTTCTTCTTCTTCTTCTTCTTCTTCTCCCCTCTCTTTCTCTCTCCCTCTCTCTCTCTCTTACACACACACACACACACACACACACACACACACACACACACACACACACACGCACGCACACGCACACACAACACACACACACACACACACACACACACACACAGGCACACAC
The DNA here is from genome assembly GCA_016801955.1 of Conus betulinus. Taxonomy (NCBI): domain Eukaryota; kingdom Metazoa; phylum Mollusca; class Gastropoda; order Neogastropoda; family Conidae; genus Conus; species Conus betulinus. The sequence goes on from JADBJO010001195.1 coordinate 61,132, forward strand.
ACACACACGCACACACACGCACACACACACACACGCACGCACGCAGGCTAATTGTTGTATTTAAGATTATTGATATGTTTGTTGTTCAGTTTAGACACATTATACAAATACATACACGTACACACTCACATGCAAGGGCCTACATTCATGCTTACACACAACACAGTCTTATTTATCTATTCATTCAGTCAGTCAGACACTCTCTACTTTCATTTACGTCTAATATCACTCAAAGTGAACAGACGTTAAACAGAAGTACGAACGAACGAACACACGCACGCACGCATTACGCACGTGTGTGTTGTGTGTGTGGTGTGTGTGTGTGTGTGTGTGTGTGTGTGTGTGTGTGTGTGTGTGTGTGTGGTGTGTTGTATGCTCGTGTGTGCATGCGAGCGTGTGTGTGTGTGTGTGTGTGTGTGTGTGTGTGTGTGTGGTGTGTGTGTGTTGTGTGCGTGCGTGTGTGTGTGTGTGGTGTGTGTGTGTGTGTGTGTGTGTGTGTGTGTGTGTGTGTGTGTGTGTGAGTGAGTGGACCGGCCTAGTTCTTAAACGTATCATTTTTCCTTCGTGGGTTGCAGTCGACTTCTTCCCCCTTGCTACGCGGTGACAGCGACCTCCTCGAGGAAAAAAAAAAACACCGCCAAGTGACGTCACTTCCCATCCTTCTGACGTCATACCCTCTGCCTGCCTTTGTGGGTGGTTTTCCCCTGACTGCGGTGGCCTATCCTCACTCAATCTACCATGTCTACCGCTACCGCCTGTGTGTTTCTGCTGGCCTGCGTGGCAGGTGAGAGACTGGCCCTTGGCTGGCTAGCTGCTGGCTAATGGCCGGGTTGGTTGGTTGGTTGGTGGGTGGTTGGTGGGTTGGGTTAGGCAGCTGTTGGTGGTTAGTTTGGTTGGTTGGCTGGGTGGTTGGTTACTTGTTTTGTGAGTTAATTGGTTGGTGGGCTGGCTTGGTTGGTGGGTTGCTTGGTTGGTTGGTGGGTGAGTTGGTTGGTGGGCTGGGTTTGTGGTTGGTTGGTTGGTGGGTGAGTTGGGTTGGTGGGCTGGGTTGGTTGGTTGGTGTTGGTGGATTAGCTGTTGGTTGGTGGGTTGGGTGGGTTAGGTTGGTTGGTTGGTTGGTTTGGTGGGTGAGTTGGTTGGTGGGCTGGGTTGGTTGGTTGGTGGTGGATTAGCTGTTTGTTGGCCGGGTTGGGTTGGGTTGGGTTGGTTGGTTGGTTGGTTGGTGGATTAGTTGGTTCGTAGGCGGGGGTTTGTTGGGTGGTTAGTTGGTTGATAGGCTGGGTTGGTTGATTGGTATATTTAGTTGTTGGTTAGTTGGGTTGGTTGGTTGGTTGGTTGGTGGATTAGTTGGTTGGTGGGCTGGGTTGGTTGGTTAGTGAGTTGGTTGGTTGGTTGGCTAGGTTGGTTAGCTGGTTGGATGGCTGGGTTTGCTGGTTGGTGGGTTGGTTGGTTGTTTTGGCTGGGTTGGTTAGCTGGTTGGTTGGCTAGTTGGCTGGGTTGGTTGGTTGGTTGGTTGGGTAATTTTGTTTGCAGTAACTATGTCGTGTCGGGGCAAGGTTTGTGTGGTTTGGAGGTTGAGCGAATGTGGTGGGTATGTGGTATTGTGTGATGTGGTGTGATGTGGTGGGAAGTGGTGTGATGTGCTGGTATGTGGTGTAGTGTGATGCAGTGTGGTGTGTTATGATGTGATGTGTTATGATGTGGTGCGGTAAGATGTGGTATGCTATGACGTGGTGTGCTATGATGCAATGTGGTATGCTATGATGTGGTGTCCTATAATGTAGTTTGCTATGATTTGGGGGTGTGATGATGCAAATGCGGTGTAATATAATGATGTGGCGCGTATATGATGCGATAATGTGGCGTGCTATGATGTGAGGTGCTTTGTGAGACAATCGGAAGTGATCTGAAGGAGTGTGTTATGATGCGATGTGATGTAATGTGACGTGACGTGATGTGACATCACGTAATGTGATACGTCATGATCTGGGGTTGCGATATGAAGGCTATGGTGTGGTATGACATGAGCGGTATGGTGTGACGCGTTTCGACCTCTTCATCGTCATGTTTGTCTTCAATTTGTTTGTCTCTTTCTTTCGTTCGGAGGCATAGTGATTTTTCTTTCAAGTTTGTTTCAATTCCTGTCTGAAGTTACCTCGCTCTGAAACTAATTTTATGTCATACTGACCGCTACCCTTCATCGTTCGGTATTTCGCTTCACGTTCGTTTTTAGGCGTGTGCATATGAAAAGGGCCAAGTGACTGTCTGTCTGTCTGTCTGTTCTTCGTTTTCCTTGTCTTTAATGTGGTTTGTCTTTCCTGAAGAAGGCCCAAAGAGATCGAAACGCGTCGTTTTTGTCTCGTAATTTGTGTTTGTTTGTTATTGTTGTTTCAATTCGGCGGCAGAGTGAGTTTTCTTTTCAATTAATTTGTGACGATTTCCGCCGACAGTTTATCTCACTTGAAACGGGGGGGCCGGAATAGCTCGGTTGGTAGAGCGCCGGACTCGTGATCTTGGGGTTGCGGGTTCGGATTTCGGTACAGGGGGTTCTTCCCTCGGAGTTAACATTGGTTTCTGACTGCATTCCTCATACAGTCCTTCGAATGAGACTATACACCGAGGTTCCGTGTGTGAACGCACGCACAAACATCTTGCACACACGTCAAATCCCATCACCAACTTTCGGAAGAGAAGGCCAGTTTGGCAGTTGGTGTGGATGACACGTTACACACAGCATGCCCCTTCCCCGAAGATGGAGTATGGCTGCCTTAATGGCAGGATAAAAAAAAACGGTCATACACACAAAACTCCACTGCCTGTCTATACAGGCAGTGTCCGCAGGAGTATCAGTATGCGTAGGCAGAAAGAAAGAAAAAGAAATCATACTAGAAACTAATTTGGAGCGAAAGTCAGACGCTTTACCTACAACACCAACCAGCCTCTCCCTCCCCGCCCTCCTCACCCCTCTCCTCCCCCCCCCCCCTCCCCTGGCAACATCTGAGGCTCCCACTGGAGTGAAGATGAGTTCAGCATTATGTCCCTTGCTGGCTGACGAAGGCCTCAACTGTTGTTAGCGTTACATAGAATAGAACTTAACTCACATCATTTAAAAAAAAAAAAAAAGCTTAAATAAGACACCTACCAAACACGAACGAGCGAATCACAAGACAAAACACGACGCGTTTCGACCTCTTAGGTCTTCTTCAGGCAAGACACACACAACACTTCAGGACAACGAACATGAAGAACGAGCAGTCACGATCATTCTTCTATTTTCGTTGTCCTGAGTGTTTTTTTTTTTTTTTTCTAGTCTGAGATAGAGGTCGGAACGCGTCGTGTTTTGTCTTGTGATTCGTGTGTTCGTGTTTTGGAGGATGTATTGTTTAAACCTTTTAAAGATTTGCTTAGATTTCCGCCTGCCGCCGCCTCACTTTGCCTCTAACTTTGATTCGGAAAGATGAACGCGCATGTATGAACGTTTCGCTCTGTGAACTGGCCGGCATATCAGCCTTGGCAACGTCAGCGACAGTTCCATAGTAGCTAGCTAGTTCCTCAGTGCATCTGTTGCCTAATTAGGTTAAGTCTTGCTGCTTCTGTGACATACCTCCTTCGTGGCCTTTATCATCATCATCATCATCATCATCATCATCATCATCATCATCATCGTCATCGTCATCATCGTCATCATCATCATCATCATCATCATCATCATCATCATCATCGTCATCATCATCATCATCATCGTCGTCGTCGTCATCGCGGTCGTCGTCGTCCACCTCCTCCTCCTCCCCATCATCACCATCATCATCATTGTCGTTGTCGTTGTCGTCGTCGTCGTCGTCGTCGTCATCATCGTCATCATCATCATCATCATCATCATCATCATCATCGTCGTCATCGTCGTCGTCGTCGTCGTTGTCGTCATCATCATCATCATCATCATCATCATCATCATCATCATCATCATAGATGCAGCAGCAGCAGCAGCAGCAGCAGCATCGCTACCATAATCATTGCGTCGTTTCCACCACCTCCTCTTCTTCCTCCCTCTTCTCTCCCTCCTCCTCCTGCCCTTCCTTCTCTCCCCTCTTCCCCTCAACTCTCCTCTCCCCCTCCCGCCGGGCCACCCCTCTTTTCCCTTCCACCCCTTCTCTCTCTCTCTCTCTCTCTCTCTCTCTCTCTACTGAAGGGGTGGTACCTGCAGTATACATCGTATCAATATCATGATGTGGAAAATTTAATAGAGAAAACTGAAACCTATGCTTTGGCCTTAATCAGAATAAAATATCCGCATTCCCGTTCGCATTCTCTCTCTCTCTCTCTCTCTCTCTCTCTCTCTCTCTCTCTCTCTCTCTCTCTCTCTCTCTCCAGACAAATGGAAGGAAACAAGAGCTTTGTAGACGTCAGGCTCGGAGTGACAGACTTCGCTTTCACAGCGGTATCCCCGCGTGCTGCATGCCTTTATTCACAAAATAAGCCTAGGGCCAAAACACACAAATAGAAGACGGCCATCTTCGTTTTTCACCCCCCCACCCCCACCCCCCACTCCCCGCCGCCTAAACATGGCGACGTTTTTTACCCGTAGCTGTTTACCCTCGCTCTCCTGCAGAAAGGGAAGAAATAAGACTGGTTCTTTACACTTCGTCCCACCTATGTAGGTAGGTTATCCATGGTCTGACCAGCGCGTTGGGCTAATGCTGTAGGTCGGACATCTGCTAAGTCGTAGTAGACACGAGACTCTCTTCTTCATTTCTCTCATCTCAGTCCTTATTTCATTTATCCATCAGCTTTTAATCATGCGCAGTGTCGTCTCCAAACTTAGCGGGTGTGGTGTAGCGTATATGGACTAGTCCGCACGCAGTGACGCCTCCTTGATGAAACTGAAATTGAAATTGAAACTGATATCCCTACTACAGCCCGAAGGAGAGAAAAAACCCCTAAATTTGAAAACAGGACCACCACCACCACCACCACCACCACCACCAACAACAACAACAGCAACGAAACTTTGGCAAAGCGAGACACAAACTGTTAAGATCCTTCCGAATTCAGACTGTTCTGTAATCAGGTCTGAGAGTCTCCTCCCCTGCTACTGGAGGATAACCATGGCACCCAGTGCCACCTGCCGTACATGTGGAGGAGACAACCCAACAGGAATATCCCACCCAGCATAGCAAGCCGTGTCAACGTTCCACTAGTCTAAAATACGCCACATGAAAGAAGAGAATGGAGACCAATCCGGATCGGTCGCAGCCTGAGTCCACAATGGCCGCGCCCTTCTCTTGACCTACACCGGGGCGGACGCGTATGCGCAAGTCATTATTTGTGCATAACACCTTGTTGGTAGGTCCAGGCTTTACTACTGCGACCCTTTACCAGTATGGGGGGGGGTAGGGGGGGGGGGGGGGGGGTGGAAACAGATGGACGCTGGTTTCATGTCTTTCCATGCATGGCAGAGGGGGAAAAAAGGATCCTCTCTCATTTTAGTCCCCGGCGGAAAGAAACTTGAATGAATACAATCGACAGAAATAAATATACAAGGGTTTACTGACCTAAAAAAAAAAATCCGTAGTAACCATTTTGTTGTTGCTGTTACCTCGCGCAGAAACAGTTCCTTTATTGTGATATGAGCAAGCCATTTTTCAGTAATATCTGCGTTTATAGGTTTCAGTCTGATGTGGTGGTACTTATTATCCTCACGAAAACAACTTTGTATGTGGGTCATAAAAACAAGTGAATATGAGCCATGAGAACAAGCAAATAATTATTCATGAAAACAGGTGAATTTTGTTCATAACAAGTATCTGTCATTCATAACAAACAGATAAACGTGACTCATGACACTAAGTAGATATGATTCATGAAAACAGGTAAATAGGACTCACGAAAAATAGGTAAATATGACTCATTGCAATAGGTAAACATGATTCCTTACAACAGGAAAATATGCCTAATTACAAGTAAACATCGCTCATTATGGCTGGTAAACATGACTCGTTACAACAGGTGAACATGACTCGTTACAACAGGTAAACATGACTCGTTACAACAGGTAAACATGACTCGTTACAACAGGTAAACATGACTCGTTACGACAGGTAAACATGACTCGTTACAACAGGTAAACACGACTCATGACAACAGGTAAACATGATTAATTACACAGGGAAAACATGACTCTTTACAAAAGGTAAACGTGAGTCATGACAACAGGTAAACATGACTGACTGAAGAAAACAGGTAAACGTGACTCATTGAAACCGTGAAACACGAGTCGTGAAAACAAGCAAAACGCAACTCATGAAAAAGGTAAGTGTTACCATGCTAAACAGAGGAATATGACTCATGAAAACACATCATCGTGACTCAAGAACACGGTGACACGTAATCCATGAAATCATGCCAAAGTCACGCGTAAATAGAGTGAAGTTTGAATCATGAAAACAGGTAATACTGAGCAATGAATTGGGGGTGATTATGCCTCATAAACAAAGGGTAACTATCACTCAGGAAACAGGTGAAGTGAGTTGTAAAAACAGCGAACTGTGACGACTGTAAACAGATGAATCATGTTCCGTGAAAAGGAGTGTGAAAAAAAAAATATCTTGAAATCTTATATGGAAACAGCTGAATTGACTGATGAAACAGGTAAACATGACAAGTAAAAACAGACAAATGTGACCTATAAAAGGAGAAAAATATTACTGGTGTGAAAACAGGTCAATACGACTGATGAACACGCGTAACTATGACCGACCGATGTGAACTGGTGAATGCAACTGGTGACATCACGTAAATACGACTGATGAAAGCAGGTCAGTTTGATTGATGAAAACAGGTAAAAATGACGGATGAAAAACAGGATAATATGACTAATGAAAACAAGTAATTATGACAGATGAAAACAGGTAAATATGACTGATACAGCTGGTAAATACGACTAATGACATCTGATGAATATGATTAATAACAAGAGGTAAATATGAAGAAGAAGAAGGAAGAAGAAGAAGAAGAAGAAAGAAAAGAAGAAAGAAGAAGAAGAAGAAGAAGAAGAAGAAAAGAAGAAGAAGAAGAAGAAGAAGAAGAAGGAAGAAGAAGAAAAAAAGAAGAAGAAGAAGAAGAAGAAGAAGAAGAAGAATACAATAAAGATGAAGATGGCGCGGAAAAAGAAGAAGGCGAAACGTTAGGTGAAGAAGAAAGAAAGGGAAGAAGAGGAGGAGAAAGAGAAACAATGAGAAAAGGAGAAGGAAGAAGAGGAGTAACAACAAAGGAGAAAAAGAGGTGAAGAAAGAACAGGAAAAGAAAGGGAGAAGTAGAAAAGAGAGAGAGAGAAGCAGATGAGCAGGAGAAAGAAAAAGGAAAATAAGAAAAAAAAGAAGAAGAATATGTAACGACAGCAACAACAGGGGCAAGAACTCCGGGTCACCTGTGGGCAGGGGGGAGGGGACAACTCTCGTCCCCTTACACCCGTTTATTTCAGAAACCAAGCACGGGATAGTTCCCATTAAACCCGCCCTCCCCTCCCCTCCTCCCTCCAGACATGGACCACATCAATAATAAGGGAACCCTGGTCTCCCCCCCCCCCCCCCCCCCCCCTCCCCCGCCCCCGTCCTTTCCCCCTAAGGGTTAGCCGTATGCGTTTCGATTTGTGAGGAACAGACGTCAATTGAACATCGATTCCCATGATGCCTACTTACAGCACACCTCCCACGCATGCGCATGTGCTTCGCCCTCATTCCCACCCACCCCCACCCCCACCCCCATCCTCCCCCCTCTCCCGCTGGTCCTCATCCTGCTGCTACCAACATTCTATTCCTGACCACGATCTCTGGGATTTTTTTGCCCCGAACTCTAAGCTTAATCTTGTGTCGTGTAAATGTGTGAATCAAAACGAGTGCGGTGTGGTGTGGGTGTGGCGGTGGGGGGCGGGGGTGGGGAGGGGGGTTGGGGGGTTATTGGGTGAAAAGGAATTGAAGAAAATGACAGCTAATGTAGAAGATGGGAAGTTGGTGGGGGTGTCTGGATGGGGGTGGGTGAGAGTCGGGGTGGGATAGGGGAGGATGGGGGTCAATAACAGAGAGGAAAGGGAAAGGAAGACTGAACGGTAAAAGGGGGAGGGACGGGGGTGTGGGTGGGGTGGGGATAAAATTGTGATAACTGGGGGGGGGGGGGGGGGGTGTTAAAGGAGGTAGATCTTTGACTGAAAAGGCACAGGAGAGAGGGGAAAGGGGGAGGGGGGTAAGGGATTGGGAGACATATCTTTACATGATAGCATGGCTGGGGGTGGGGGTGGAGGAAAAGTTATTGTTGAATGAAATGGAAAAGAGAGACAGGGAAGTGAGGGGGAAAGGATGGAAAAATGGGGGGTGGGGGGGGGGGTAAAGTAGGGGAAGTCTGGATGTACGTGTGTTAGTGTAAAGTATGTTCTGTACTACCATTAATTCCTCCTCCTCCTCCTCCTCCTCCTCTTCCTCCTCCTCCTCCTCCTCTTCTTCTTCCTCCTCCTCCTCCTTCTTTTTTTCCTCCTCCTCCTCCTCATTAATTCCTCCTCCTCCTCCTCCTCCTTCTTCCTCCTCCTCCTCCTCCTCTTCTTCTTCCTCCTCTCCTCCTCCTACTTTTTTTTCTCCTCCTCCTCCTCCTTCTTCCTCCTCCTCCTCCTCCTCCTATTCTTCCTTCTCCTCTTCTCCTTCTTCTTCTCTTCTCCTTCTCTCCTCCTCCTCCTTCTTCTTCTCTTCCTCCTTCTCCTTCTTTTCCTCCTTCTCCTCTTCTCCTTCTGCTCCTCCTCCTCCTTCTTCTCTTCCTCCTTCTCCTATTCCTCCTTTTCCTCCTACTCCTACTTCTCCTTCTGCTCCTCCTCCTTCTCCTCCTCCTCCTCCTCCTCTCCTCCTCCTCCTCCTCCTCCTACTCCTCCTTCTCCTACTCTCTCCTTCTGCTCCTCCTCCTTCTTCTTCTTCTCCTCCACCTCCTTCGCCTCCTCCTCCTCCTCCTTCATCTTCTTTTTCTTCTTCTTCTTCTTCTTCGACATTACATCTATTTTCACCCAATTGATAATCCACTTTTGCGTCATCTCAATGATTCGCATCATCGTTTCTCCTCTACGTCATTCCTCGACATAACTCACAGCCATCTTGTCACAGTCACATCGCTGGATGCCCTGAGCAATCTGCAATCAAACTGTCTTAGGTCTTCGTGAAGCTCCCAGCAAGAGGAGATTCCGCGTTGCTGTTAAGTAACTGGATGTGGTCAATTGTATTCATTCTGACTGAAGTATACAATTAGCTCTGTGTGTGTGTGTGTGTGTGTGTGTGTGTGTGTGTGTGCGTGTGTGTGTGTGTGTGTGTGTGTGTGTGTGTGTGTGTGTGTGTGTGTAAAAGTAATGTAAAAGGATGTTTATAGGGCGCTTTACCTCGTGAGAGCCCAAAGCGCATATTACAGAAAAACATGATAAAATAAAATTTAATAATCAAATTCAAAGTGCATGCGCACACACACACACACACACACACACGCGCGCGCGCGCGCGCGCGCGCGCGCACTTGCGCACGCGCACCACACACACACACACACACACACACACACACACACACACACACAACACAACACACACACACCGCCAAAAAAAAAAAAAAATCACACAGACAGACAGACGAGCGCGTTCAACATCAGCAAGCACGTGCACAGTGGTAAGCGAATATCGTTAATCAGTCCGAGGGAAAAGATGTGTCTAGGGAGGTTTTAAAAGTCTCTAAAGAGTCCGTGTTACGCAGAGAAGAAGGGAGACTATTTCATAGAGCAGGTGCCTGGTAAGAGAAAGATCGTTGGCCTGAAGTTTTCAGGCGCGGCGGAGGGGAGCCGAAGCAGACGAGAATCGGTGGATGAGCGTAAGTTGCGAGACGGAACATAGAGATGGAGGAGGTCAGAGAGGTAGGAGGGAGCCAGATTATTCAGTGATTTGAAAACCAGGAGGAAAACTTTAAGTCAATGCGAGATTGAACTGGAAGCCAGTGTAAGGATGACAGAATTGGTGATATGTGATCAGATCTAGAGGAGCGGGAGTGTGTGTGTGTGTGTGTGTGTGTGTGTGTGTGTGTGTGTGTGTGTGTGTGTGTGTGTGTGTGTGTGTGTGTGTTTTTCTTTTCCCCGTGACAGGAATCAAATTCACATGTATCGTTTCGATGGATATTCCATCACAATCGAATTATCCTCACCAGCATCATGATGATCAGTAGTAGTAGTAGTAGTAGCAGCAGCAGCAGCAGCAGCAGCAGCAGCATCATCAGCAGCAGCAGCAGCAGCAGCATCACAGCAGCAGCAGCTGCAGTAGTGGTAGTAGTAGTTGTTGTTGTTTTTTGTTGTTGATGTTGATGTTGTAATAGCAGCAGTAGTAGCAGAAGTAGTAGTAGTGGTAGTTATAGTAGTAGTAGTAGTAGTAGTAGTAGCAGAGGCAGCAGCTGGTGGTGGTGGTGGTGGTGGTGGTGGTGGTGGTGGTGTAGTTGTTGTTGTTGTTGTGGGTGGTGGTGGTGATGGTGTGGTGGTGGTTGTGTTGTTTTGTTGTTGGTGGTGGTGGTAGTGGTGGTGGTGGTTATGGTGGCGGTTATGGCGGTGGTGGTGGTGGTGGGTGGTGTAGTTGTTGTTGGTGGTGATGGTGGTAGCGTTGGTGTTGTTGTTGTTGTTGTTGTGTGGCGGTGGTGGTGGTGGTGCTAAAAATTGGTGGTGTCATCACTATCATCACGAGTGTTTTGTTTTTCTTTTCTATCGTCGTCGTCGCTTGCAGCGGTGAAGTTCACCTCTCCTCTCTGTCTTGCCTCTGTAAGGACTTTCCAGTGAAGTCCACCTCTCCTCTCTGTCTTTCTCCTGTAAGAACTTTCCAGTGAAGTCCACCTCTCTCTCTCTCTTTCGTCTGTAAGAACTTTCCATTGAAGTCCACCTCTCCTATCTTTTTTCGTCTGTAAGAACTTTTCCATTGAAGTCCACCTCTCCTCTCTGTCTTTCTGCTGTAAGGACTTTCCAGTGAAAGACAACCTCTCCTCTCTGTCTTTCTGTTGTAAGGACTTTCCAGTGAAGACAACTTCTCCTCTCTGTCTTTCTGCTGTAAGACTTTCCATTGAAGACAACCTCTCCTCTCTGTCTTTCTGCCGTAAGGACTTTTTAGTGAAGACAACCCTCTCTCTCTCTGTCTTTCTGCTGTAAGGACTTTCCAGTGAAGACAACCCCTCCTCTCTGTCTTTCCTCTGTAAGGACTTTCCAGTGAAGTCCACCATTCCTCTCTGTCTTTCTGCTGTAAGGACTTTCCAGTGAAGTCCATCTCTCCTCTCTGTCTTTATGCTGTGAGGACTTTCCAGTGAAGTCCACCTCTCCTCTCTGTCTTT
>JADBJO010001195.1:80000-85000 GCA_016801955.1 Conus betulinus
GGAAATTATGTACAATAGTTGTGTATATGAGGGGGAAAAAATATGAAAATAATCGACTTTGGGATTTCAGAAAACAGGGCTACGTGGCCTATGATCTTTGTGATAGGATCATGGAAGGACTGAATCTAACGGATTGTTCCGGGAAATTCTATTTTTTTTATTAAAACATTTGACATTTTAAACGCTGAATTCAACGTGCCTGGATATTTGTTTTTTTGCTCCATAGAAAAGAAAGTGTCGCCATTCTCATACAACTGTTTTTCTTTTTCAAAGTTTTTTTTTTTTTGGTCAAAGTTTGTTTTTTTTCTCTTATACGTAAATGATAGAAATATACATGTGAAGAAACGTTCAGATTCTGCTCTAAACTAAACTGTGAGTTACAACATGACTTTCTTTACCTGCTTGGTTAGGTTTTTTTTGTTTTTTTTTTTGTTTTTTCCAAGTAAAAATATAGTAAGCTTTGTCGTTTAGTCGATAAATATCTTATTCCGCCACTTTTCTTCTGTCAAAGACAAACACAAATTCTACGGAGTGTATTGAAAAGGCCTGTGTCACGCTTTATGTGAAAAGTGTCTTGACAACAATGTAAAACATAGCATACACGTTTCTCTAGAATAGGGTGAGGGTCATCGTCTATAATAAACTGTTTCTCTCTGAGTTACAAGAGGTTTTCCAAAGTTGAAAGGAAGAAGGCGCACGAACACTATTGAAGGAATATAAAAACTGTAACTGGTAAAGGGAAATAATCGCACCAGTCTCATTTTGTGGAGGGGCTATACAGAATGTAGAATGACCCAGAAAAAAGTTGTAACGTCAAACCCAGACTCATTTTATGGAGGAAGAGTAGAGAACTGAAAAAAAAGAGCCAGGGAAATTGTAAGATCCGACTGTGTTTTCTTTTTCTTTCTTTCTTTTTTTCTTTTTCTTTTCTTTCCTTTTTCTTTTTTTTTTTTTTTCTCTTTTGAAGGAACAGTAGGTGATCAAAACCAAGACAGGAAAGTTGTAGAACCCAACTCGTTTTGTGGAGTAAATTGTTTTAAAATGACTGGGGGGAAAAAGTCAGAAAAATGGGGGGGGGAATCAGTCTCATATGGTGGGGGGGGGGAGGGGGGGGGGGGGGGGGGTGGAGAAATGTAATTAAGCCAGGAAAATGTAACATCGAATCCTGTCAGTGGAGAAAGCGTAGATTACCCAAAACAAGACCCCCCCCCAAAAAAAAAAAAAAAAAAAAAAAAAAAAATAATAAATAATAAAAAAAATAAATAAATAAAATACAATACAATAAAAAATAAATAAATAAATAATAAAATAAAAAATAAGAATGACATTCATCTTGTGGAGAAGTTTGAAGAACTGAAACTGAGCCAGTTAGATGATAAGATCAGACTGTTCATGCAGAGCAGCAGAGGTTACTGAAAATAACACACAAACACACACGCACGCACGCACGCACGCACGCACGCGCGCACGCACGCACGCACACACACGCACACACACACACACACACACACACACACATTGAAATCAAGTTCCTTTCGTGAAGGATGTATAAACATTAAGGAAACTGCACCAGGACAGTGGTTCCATCCCACTTATCATGTGTCAGAAATGTAAATACCTGACCATGAGGCCCAGTATTAATAACATTCGATTCATTTTCCCTAGGAAGTTCATATAACTAAAAAAAACAAACGTAGGAAAAACCCGACACGTTCTGCTGAGGAAGAGATAAGACCTGGAAAATGAGCAAGGAAAATTGTACATCCTAATTCATTTTTGTTGCGAATACGTAAGAGAACTGAAAAAATAACCCAGCAAACCGGTGTCCAAAGACTCATTTTGACGAGGAAGTATATAAACTGAAAATGAACCAGGACATTGTAAATGCGGCTCACTTGGTGGGGACAATGTAGATTGCCTCAAAATAGATCAGATAAACGGTAACGTCCCAAAAAAAAATTGTTTCGAGTGGGAAGGGGGGTGAAAACTGCAAGTGATCTTGGAAAATGGTTACAAGACTCAAGTCTATTGAGCAAGTGTAGGCTACTGAAAAGAAACGAGAAAAATTATCAAATCAACCACGTTTTCGTCGCTGGAATGTAGATAATTGAAAAAAAACCAGGAAAAAAAAAAAAATGTTATCATCAGATTTCTTTTTGTGGGAAATGTGTAGGGCATTCAAAAAAGAATCAGGAGAATTGAACTTTCAGACCCTTGTTGTGAAGAATGTACAGATTACTCAAAATAAGCCAGGAAAACTGGTACATCCGACTTTTTAAAAAAGGAATTTTAGAGAAATGAAAATAAGCTTGTGAAATGGAGATATTCGATCGAGATTAAAAATGAACTTTAAACGGAAATATCCGACTCGTTATGTTGATGACGAGTAACCTTTTTCACATGTCCAGGATATTAGATCTGCAACTGTTCCCCCCCATTCTTTGTGAATACGAGGCGATATGACGACAGGGAAAAGTGAGAGAGGGGAAGAGGGAGAGGGAAAGAGAGAGAGAGAAGGAGAGAGAGTCGTTGGATGAGAATGGATATAAGTAACGCTATAACAGATTGAAATAAACTCTCTATTGAAAAATCAAACTGCTTGGTCTGTGTGTGTGTGTGTGTGTGTGTGTGTGTGTGTGTGTGTGTGTGTGTGTGTGTGTGTGTGCTTGTGCGTGCGTGCGCGTGTATGTATATGCATGTGCGTGTATGTGTTTTATGTGTTCATGAGACAGAGCGCGGGTGTGTGTGTGTGTGTGTGTGTGTGTGTGTGTGTGTGTGCTTGCGTGCGTGCGTGTGTGTATGTGTGTGTGTGTTATGCGTATTTTTGTCTGTCTATCTGTCTTTCTTTCTGTATGTCTGTGTGTATATGTTGTATTTGTGTGTGTGTGCTTGTGCGTGCGTGCGCGTGTATGTATATGCATGTGCGTGTATGTGTTTATGTGTTCATGAGACAGAGCGCGCGTGTGTATGTGTGTGTGTGTGTGTGTGTGTGTGTGTGTGTGTGTGTGTGTGTGTGTGTGTGTGTGTGTGTGTGCCTATCTGCCGGAAAGGGTGAACATCGGATATAGTCCACATGATTAGAACCATCTCTCTCTGTGTCTCTGTTTCTTCTCTCTCTCTCTCTCTCTCTCTCTCTCTCTCTCTCTCTCTCCCTCTCTCTCTCCTCTCTCTCTCTCTCTCTCTCTCTCTCTCTCCTCCTCCTCCTCTCTCCTCCTTCTTCCCTCCTCCTCCTCCTCCTTTCTTCTAAATATATACAGCGCTTTGTTTTTTTTAATTACTATGATGTATTTGAGTGTGAACATCTCTATTTACCCTTCGTTGTTTTATTACAAAATAAAACCATCTTCAAAATATTGACGTTTCGTGGTCAAAGCATTAGTGACCTCCAGACAACTGTAAACCAGTTTGTTCTGCTCAGTGTCCACCAAACACGCCATCTGAAACGGCCATCTTTACGTTTCATCATTCATATCTATGTTAAATCTAAACGCCTGATCTTCTAATAAAAAAAAAACCTCTACTACATGACAGCGAACACAGAATCCAAGAAAATGACTCAGATCAAGAGCGGGTAAACCACCCCTTTTCGTACAGGACAGTTGCGTCCCTTTCTTGACAAAAGTAAACTTTTTTTTTTTTTTTTTTTTTTTTTTTTTTCCATTTTTTTCCTGTGGCTCATCTTCTGTGCTGCTGCAGAGACATTAACCCCATGTCGCTCATCTCCCGTCGCCATGCCGACACCAGACAGTCATTCAATGTCAAGATGTCACGGGGCAACCCACCGAGGAGACACTGCCTTGCAGTCGGAGTCATTTTCTGTGGTGTTCAGTGACGCCTATTCTGATCCAACATATGCACGACACCACCCACTAAGCCCCCCCCCCCCCTTCCCACCCCTTCCCCCCCCCCCCCCCCCCCCCCCCCCCCCGCAGCCACAGTCCCCAAGACTTGACAATACCAGCGACTTCGGTGGTGGTGGGGGGGGGGGGAGGGGGGATCAAAACTGGGGTTATATTGAGACCAGGGCATGAAGGACCACAGAATTTGAAAGATTTTTCATGTTGATCGATGAGAACAAGGATGAAGAAGATGATGCTGTATATGGTATCTGCTAGGAATCGAACCCACGACCTGCCGCCAGGTCACGAACCTTTGACACTAAACCACTGTGCCATGGTCAGTGATGAGGCCGGTCACTTGTGCTGCCTTCTCTCACCCTTCACTCATCGCCTCTCTGAACTAGAGACATAAACACACACACACACACACACACACACACACACACACACACACACACACACACACACACACACACACACACACACACGCCTTTCCCAGAAACACTTTTTTTTCTGTTAGTGTGATGTCACATCGGCATCACTGCATGGGTTGGTCAAACTGTTACGAGAAACTGGAAGTTGCATTGCGAGTATCATTCACGCCAAACTGCAACCATGAAATTCACAGCGAAACAGGCGAACACCACGGCAAAGAACAAAAAGCAACCCCTAGAGAAAACAGACGAAAAAGCAGAAGAACACACAAACTAAAGTGTGAAGTATCGTGGTTTTAATGAACGACACAAAACAGGACAAGAAATTTTCGGCAATATGCCTTCCTCAACGATAAAAAAATAAAAACAGTACAGACATTAACATGCGCAATACTCCCCTTGTGAAGCCAAAGTGGTGAAAAAGTTGAGAGAGGGGCAGTGGGGAGAGAGGGTGAGTTGAGTTCGAGGTACAGGACACGAGGAAAGAGGGTAGAAATTAAGAGAGGAGGAGAAGAAAAGGAGGAGAGAGAGAGAGAGAGAGAGAGAGAGAGAGAGAGAGAGAGAGAGAGAGAGAGAGAGAGAATGGAAGTAGAGGAAGAGTGGAGAGTGAGAGAGAGAAGAAGACAGGGAGGGGAAGGAGAGTGAGAGGAGGGGGAGGGTGTGATTGTATAAAGTGGGTGTGGTTGCATATGAAAATAAAATAAACAAGAGAAAACACAATAATAGA
>JADBJO010001195.1:90000-92500 GCA_016801955.1 Conus betulinus
CTGCTGCTGCTGCTGCTGCTGATAATGATATTGCTGGTGCTGCTGCTGCTGCTGCTACTGCTTTTACTACATTACTACTGTTACCACTAATACTTCTACTGCTACTACTACTACTACTGCTGCTGCAGCTGCTAACTGCTACGACTACACTATGACTGGACTGCTTCTACTACTACTACTACTACTACTACTGCTGCTGCTTGCTGCTGCTACTACTGCTGCTACTACTACTACTACTACTACTACTACTGCTACTACTACTACTACTGGTGCTGATGATAATCATCGTGATAATGTAAGACCAACAATAATGATGCCTATTACCATAGCCACGATGACGACGATGATGAGGTACTGTGACTGACGACGATGACGACATTACTGGTGGTGCTAATATGATGACTACTACTGATCCTCAGAATTACTTACTTCGACTGGTGTAAAGGGGGGGGGGGGGGGGGGGTGAGGAGAAGGAGGAGATAACAATGGACTGTTGCTGTTACCATAGTCGCTGCTGATGACGACGCCGTTGATGAGGTACTGGTGACGATGCTGATGACGACGATGATGACAATATGATGATGCTAATATCTCACCTTTTCATCAAAAAATTGCTAATGAAGACTTCGGAGGGGGTGGGGTGGAGGTGGGGGAAGCAGAGGGGGGGGGGAGCAGGAGAAGAGGAGGAGGAAGAGGACGACGATGTTGCTGCTATTGCTGACGTTGCTGTTGCTGCTGCTGATAATTGTTGTTGCTGGTGCTACTGACATTATGCTGTTGTTGTTGCTGTTTGTTGTTGGGCTGTTCATGCTGCTGTTGCGCTGCTGTTATTGATGCTACTGTTGCTGTTGCTCGTGATGATGATGATGAACGTTATGATGACGAGGAGGAAGCAGAGGAGGAGAAGGAGTATGACGACGACGACGACTCCGACGACGACGATCCCTTTATGATGATGATGATGAGTATGATGATAATGACATCACAGATTCCCTTCAAACAACGGACGGGCATCTTCATCTCTTCCCACAAACGCAAACCAGAGTACAGCGATTGCCACTGGGCAGTTCCACATCGTTCTCAGGGTGCTGTGGAACGTTCACCTGACCTACCCCACCCCACCCTCCCTTCCAGGTGGTATGGTCGGTAAGTGCCTTTGATCTCTCCTACCCACCCTCCCTTCCAGGTGGTATGGTCGGTAAGTGCCTTTGATCTCTACCCTACCCACCCTCCCTTCCAGGTGGTATGGTCGGTAGGTACCTTTGATCTACTCCCCCACCCACCCTCCCTTCCAGGTGGTATGGTCGGTAAGTGCCTTTGATCTCTCCTACCCACCCTCCCTTTCCAGGTGGTATGGTCGGTAAGTACCTTTGATCTTACCCCACCCACCCTCCCTTCCAGGTGGTATGGTCGGTAAATACCTTTGATCTTACCCCACCCACCCTCCCTTCCAGGTGGTATGGTCGGTAAGTACCTTTAATCTCTCCTACCCACCCTCCTTTCCAGGGTATGGTCGGTAAGTACCTTTAATCTCCCTACCCACCCTCCTTTCCAGATGGTATGGTCGGTAGGTACCTTTGATCTACCCCACCCACCCTCCCTTCCAGGTGGTATGGTCTACCCACACGGTAGGTACCTTTGATCTACCCCACCCACCCTCCCTTTCCAGGTGGTATGGTCGGTACATACCTTTGATCTACCCACCCCACCCTCCCTTCCAGGTGGTATGGTGGGTCGGTAAGTACCTTTGATCTACCCCACCCACCCTCCCTTCCAGATGGTATGGTCGGTAAGTGCCTTTGATCTCTCTCCTACCCACTCTCTTCTCCAAAGGATCTTGATGGTGTTACTCATCTCTACCCTTCTCTCCCTCCCTCTTCCCGATGGGCCAGAATAGCTAAGTAAGTGGTAGAGCGCCGGACTCGTGATCTTGGTGATCCTGGGGTTGCGAGTTCGAATCTCTGCAGGGCCGTTTCGGTACAGGGGGATTTTTCTCTCAGAGTTAATATTGGCTCTGACTCCATTTCCCATACAGTCCTTCGAATGAGACTATAAACCGAGGTTCCGTGTGTGAACGCACGCATAACATATTGCACACACGTAAAATCCCATCACCATCTTTCGGAAGAGAAGGCCAGTTTGGCCGTTGGTATGGATGACACATTACACATAGCATGCACCCTGCATGAGAAATGGAAAGAATGGAGGAAGTAAGGACATTGAGTGAACGATATTGACTGGATGACACACACGGGAAACGACTGAATGAACGCCTGCTGGCAGCTCTTCAGCCAGCACTACCCATGTAGGCAGCCCGTTGTGGAAACAAGTGTGGATTGTAAAACACAGAGCTTGGTCTCTGGCTGAGGATAGGCCTTGTATAAGTA
Organism: Conus betulinus; assembly: GCA_016801955.1. Taxonomy (NCBI): domain Eukaryota; kingdom Metazoa; phylum Mollusca; class Gastropoda; order Neogastropoda; family Conidae; genus Conus; species Conus betulinus. The sequence continues at coordinate 92,388 of JADBJO010001195.1, forward strand.
TAATAATAAGTGCGCTTCATGTAAGTGCGCTTCATCTACCTTGCCCATAGCCATAACGTGTCATGGATCTATCCTACCCTCCCTACTCTCCAAGTGTCAAGGGGTACTGCCGG
>JADBJO010001195.1:100000-107500 GCA_016801955.1 Conus betulinus
ACGTGTCGTTATTGATCATCATAGTTTACGTCATCTTCATATTTCTCGTCGTTGTTGATCATCAGAAAGTACATTATCTTCATCATGCTTATCGTTATTGATCATTAGAAAGTACAACATCTTTTTAATGCTTTTCGTTATTCATTATCAGAAAGTACATCATCTTCAGCATTCATCGTTATTGATCAACAGATACATCATTTTCATCATGTTTATCGTTATTGATCCTCAGAAAATACATCATCTTCATCATGCCTATCGTTTGTGATCATCAGATAGCACATCATCTTCATCATGTGTATCGCTATTGATCATCAGAAAGTACATCATCGTCCTCATGTCCTATCGTCATGCCCATCAGAAAGCACATCATCTTCATCATGCTCATTGTCATTCATCACCAGAAACTCCAAAACATTCTGTGGCCGTCCATGTTCTGTCTTGGGCGGTGAGCTCAGTTTGGATGTCTGGGAGTCCACCCATGTCCACGAGGTGGTGAGTGATGGGTGATGGATGTCTGGACGTCCATGTCCACGAGGGTGGTGATTGATGGGTGTGGATGTCTGAACGTCCATGTCCACGAGGTGGTGATTGATGGGTCATCATGGTCGTTCTGAACGTCCATCATCCACGATGGTCTTTCGTCGTTATTGATGTGAAAGACATTATCTTCATCATGTGTGTCGTTATTGTCCAGTTTGTCATCTTCATGGTTTCTGATGGTTGTTGATCATCTGAAAGTCCATGTCTTCGAGGTGGTGATTGATGGGTATTGATGTCTGAAAGTACAACATCTTTATAATGCTTATCGTTATTCATTATCAGAAAGTACATCATCTTCAGCATTCTCATCGTTATGGATGACTGATACATCATTTTCATCATGTTTATCGTCATTGATCCTCATAAAATACATCATCTTCATCATGCCTATCGTTTGTGATCATCAGAAAGCACATCATCTTCATCATGTGATCGTCATTGATGTCAGAAAGCATATCATGTCCATCATGGTCATTGTCATTCATCACCAGAAACTCCAAAACATTCTGTGGCCGTCCATGTTCTGTCTTGGGCGGTGAGCTCAGTTTGGATGTCTGGACGTCCATGTCCACGAGGTGGTGAGTGATGGGTGTGGATGTCTGGACGTCCATGTCCACGAGGTGGTGATTGATGGGTGTGGATGTCTGGACGCCCATGTCCACGAGGTGGTGAGTGATGGGTGTGGATGTCTGGACGTCCATGTCCACGAGGTGGTGATTGATGGGTGTGGATGTCTGGACGTCCATGTCCACGAGGTGGTGATTGATGGGTGTGGATGTCTGGACGCCCATGTCCACGAGGTGGTGAGTGATGGGTGTTGTGGATGTCTGGACGTCCATGTCCACGAGGTGGTGATTGATGGGTGTGGATGTCTGGACGTCCGTGTCCACGAGGTGGTGAGTGATGGGTGTGGATGTCTGGACGCCCATGTCCACGAGGTGGTGATTGATGGGTGTGGATGTCTGGACGTCCATGTCCACGAGGTGGTGAGTGATGGGTGTGGATGTCTGGACGTCCATGTCCACGAGGTGGTGAGTGGTGGGTGTGGATGTCTGGAGGCCCATGTCCACGAGGTGGTGATTGATGGGTGTGGATGTCTGGACGTCCATGTCCACGAGGTGGTGAGTGATGGGTGTGGATGTCTGGACGTCCATGTCCACGAGGTGGTGAGTGGTGGGTGTGGATGTCATCTGTATCGCCGGATTCACGGAGACTGTCGTTGGACGGATGGTGCAGCATCCTCCGCAGGAGAGCGCCCCCTCTTGCTGAGTCCAAGAGCAAGCAACTGTTTCCCTCGGCAGTTGGCTTAATCGTTGCTGGCTTGTGTGTGTGTGTGTGTGTGTGTGTGTGTGTGTGTGTGTGTGCGTGCGTGCGTGCGTGCGTGCGTGCGTGCGTGCGTGCGTGCGTGTGTGTGTGTGTGTGTGTGTGTGTGTGTGTGTGTGTGTGTGTGTGTGTGTGTGTGTGTTGCATCACAAAGGGCGCCACTGGACAGCAACAACACGACTCGGCAGTAGTGCAGAGTCTCCTCCGGAGGGTTGCTTTATGTAGTGATGGCTATAGTGCCGGTGTCGAGGGTGCAGCGGTGCCAATGTAGACAGTGGCAGTAGGCAGAGGAGTAGGATGAGCAGCGTGAGAGTTATGCCGTTGGGGTACCACGATGGATGAAGACAGAATGAAAAAAAAATATTAAGATGAAAAAAAAAAGCCTCATAACATTCATGGGTGGCAAAACGTGGGACAGAAGGAGAGAGAAAAAAACACACCAAAAATCCTTCCCATTTTTCCTTGTTGTTTTTTGTTTCTGTTTGTTCTGTGGATGCACATTAATCTATGGAGTCTATACTGCTGTGCGCGAAAAATAATGCATTTGAAATCTACAGTATTTGCTACCTATATTCTGTGGATAACCAATGATCTGTGGATTGTACACGCCTGCATGAATAATAATACGTTTAAAATCTACAGTACCTACTACCTGTACAATAGTATTTAGAGTCTACACTCAGCATTTAGTATGCATGCACTAGAATGTAGAGTCTACGATCAGCAAGAATCTGCAGTTTTGGCTATGTATACACTAGAATTTAGTGTCTACAGTCAGCAAAAATCTACAGTATTTAGTATGTGTACACTAGAATGTAGAGTCTACAATCAGTAAGAATCTACAGTATTTACTATGTATGTACTGCATTAAGAATCTACACTCACCAAGGTGAACAGACTACAACACATGAAGCCACCAGCTAAACCAACCACACTCCAAAGTCACGGTGTGCATCCCCTTCCCTTTCCCAGAGGCGGCCAGGCAGGTCGTGAGCTTCCACGTCAAGATGGACGAGGACCTGACCGTGCCCCAGGACCACATCGTCGTCATGACGAAGGTCATCCACAACCAAGGCCAGGCCTACGACAACTCCACTGGACTCTTCACGGCCCCCCTTCAACGGCACCTACGTCTTCCTGGGCAGCATGGAGACCCCAGTCTACAACCACGCGGCCGGTTTCTCCCTGAGGGTGGACGGGGAGGAGGTGGACAGCGTCTGGGTGACCACCGATAAGCAGGTGAAGGCCGGGGGGGTGCAGGCGGTGGTGGGGCTGCACGTGGGCCAGCAGGTCTGGCTCCAGAGCTGGCCTGCCCACGAAAGCTTCTTCTGGGCCCAGCCCTCGTCCTTCAGTGGCTTCCTGCTTTACCCTACCCTGTGAGGATCGTGGATGTCGATGCTAGGGGGGGGGGGGGGGGGGGTCCGCACGGATATCGCTAGAAACGGATTTTTTTTTTTTTTTTTTTTTTTTTTTTTGTGGCAAAGAGAGGGCCACGGCAGGCAGAAATCTACACAAATCTTAACAAGTTCAAAGTTCTCTATATCCGCCAAACTTGAACAAACGAATCACAAGATATTCGACTTGATACACATGCTGGTAATAAAAATGGAACACACCTGTAGATAAACAAGGACATAATGGATGAAGAAACAATAAAATCACCCACGATTGAATTTGTACACTTTCGCGCACCTGCGCAGGAACATACATACCGGTAAAATATGGTGCACAGCCATTCAATCATACTGTTTTTTTTTTTTTAAAGTTTTTATTCAAAAATTCTCATTTTTGAAACTTCAATCATACTGTTTTTTTATTTAAAATTTTTATTAAAAAATTGTCATTTTTGAAAACTGCCTCTCCGTTTCTAATTATCGATGCACATTCCGTTCACATGTATTCGTACGCAAGTTTCAATAGTATTCATGAGTAAAAGTGTATTACACAGGGAGAAAAGATTCGTATGATTGGATATTCCCAAATTTTAATGTTCAAGTTGCAGACTTTCAGTAAAGTTTTGAGCTTGTGTGTGTAGCTGTATGATACCCAGAATATAAATTATGCAATAATTCTTTCATTTTCACCAACTGAAAAAGTGTGATTCTACAATGTGTGGAGTATTTCCAGATCTTCAGCCTCAGTACATCTTTCACCGCCTTCGTTTGGTGAGGAGACATGAAAGGGGAGACCACTGTCATTTCCAAGAACCTACCACAGTATTGACGAATAACATGAAAAACACAAAATTCTCAGTAATTGTTTGATATATCCCTTTCTTTATACGAATAGAATAAATATAGTTTATGGCACATTTTGTGCATACGGATGCCAACGTGTTATGTTATGTTGATGAAACCGCTTCCGTCAGACTGATTTTATTTCTAATCACGTGAATCCATCGTGAGCATTTTCAAAGTAAGTAAAACTTTCGTATGATTTTTCAAATCAAAATAATGACAGTTGCTACAGAAAGAGGATATGTTTGATAACAGAAATTCAGTAAGCACGAATACAAATTCATTTCTTGTCTAATGAAAGGAAAACGTGAATTTGTTATCAACTGCAAATCAAACAAGAAAATTTGATTAAAGTAAAACAAAACAAAAAAAAAGATTCAAATAGCCTCACGGCCTTGCATATATATATATATATATATATATATATATATATATATATATATATATATATATATATGTGTGTGTGTGTGTGAACACGCGTGAGAGTGTGTGTATGTATGTTTTTTGTGTATATTGCGGGTGTGTGTGTGTGTGTGTGTGTGTGTGTGTGTGAGAGAGAGAGAGAGAGAGAGAGAGAGAGAGAGGAGAGAGAGAGAGAGAGAGATCTAAAAGAGGAGAGAGGTGCTTGTATGTTTTTCATTCGCTTTCTTCTCTTGTCCTGGCTTCTCCCCCCTCTCTCTCTCTCTCTCTCACACACACACACACACACACACACACCACACACACACACACACACAGAGAGAGAGAGAGAGAGAGAGGGAGAGAGAGGAGAGAACACAGACTCGTACGAAACACAACAGCCACAGGAAGTGAGAGAGAGAGAGAGAGAGAGAGAGAGAGGGGGGGGAGGGGGACAGAGAGAGAGATAGAAAGACAGAGAGAGACAGACACACAGACACACAGACAGACAGAGACTGCGAGAGTGCCTCATATATTTTATTGGTAATAGCTTTTTTTGAGCCTTCGTGCCGAGTCAAAAATAAAGAAATATTACTCGACACATAGCTTCGGTAACACACACACACACACACACACACACACACACTCACTCTCTCCTCTCTCTCTCTCTCTCTCTCTCTCTCTCTCTCTCTCTCACTCACTCACACACACACACACACACACACACACACACACACACACACACACACACACACACACATACACACACACACACACACACACACACACACACACACACGTTGTTTTCTCAAATCAGTGTTGCTCAGATGAAAGGTCTTTTTGTTGTTATTACTTTATTCTTTGCTCCTTACAATAAAATTTGAACTGCACTTGTTTTTCCCCCATAATTGAATTGTTCAACATAACGCTTTTTTTTTTTTTTTTTTTTTTTTCCTTCCTGCGTACGCAGGCTGATACTCCCGCGGACACTCCCTGTATAGACAGGCAAAGATTAATCCCATCTACCCAACAAAGGGAGTGGAGTTTTGTGTGTATGACCGGGTTTTTTTTTTGTTTGTTGTTTTTTGTTTGTTTTTTAAAATCCCGCCATTAAGGCAGCCATACTCGAACTTTGGTGGAAAGTGCATGCTATGTGTAACGTGTCATCCATACCAACGGCAAAACTGGCCTTCTCTTCCGAAAGTTGGTGATGGGATTTTTACGTGTGTGCAAGATGTTAAGCGTGCGTTCACACACAGAACCTCGGTTTATAGTCTCATTCGAGGGAACTGTATGGGAAATGGAATCAGAATCAATGTTAACTCCGAGGGAAAAATCCCCCTGTACCGAAACGACCCGGCGGAGATTCGAACCCGTAACCCCAGGATCACCAAGATTACGAGCCCGGCGCTCTGCCACTGAGCTATCATTCCAGCTCCCACAGTTTAAGGCTTTTAAATGCTGGGGGAAAACCCCACCTTTTAACCCTCTGTCCACTGTACAGAAAGCAGTATACCAAAGTTAGAATACATAGACACAACCGAGTGATGAAGAGGGCGGAGGGGAACGGAGCAGATCCTTTTTAGCGGAGCAGGCGAAGACTTCTATTCGATCAACGGAGTGGGACGAAGCACGTGCAGGTAAAAGAATGGACCTGCTTCCTGGATGAGGACGAAGAGTCAAAGACACAGAACGAAAAGGAAAAAAAAAAAAAGAGAGAGAGAGAAATAGGTCAGGTAGATAATGGATGAAGAAGGAGACACTGGCTGAGGAAATAATGATCATTAGACTTGTTCGCTGACAGCATCATGATCATCGTCCCACGCCGGGGGGTTTCGGAGACATCAGCTGGTGGAGGGGTGGGGGGTGGGGGGTGGGGGAGGATGGAGGTGGGGGGGTGTTAACGTGGCGGATGGCCTCGCAGACAGGAAGTGCTGTCACGCGCTGTACTCAGTCACGCGTGACAGGTGGGCCGTGTTGGGTGTGTCCTGTTCATTGTCTGCTGCTGTCCTGCCAGGATGTCGTCTGTCTGTCTGTCTGTCTGTCCGTCTGTCTGCCTGCCTATCTGTCTGTCTCTCTGTCTGTCTGTGTTCCTGTTTCTCTGGCTGGCTGGCTGGCTGTCTAGCTGGCTGTTTGCCTGTCTGCTTGTCTGTGTCTGTGTCTGTCTGTCTCTGTGTTTGGCTGTCTGTCTGTCTGGTTGTCTGTGTCTGTGTCTGTCTGTCTCTGTGTGTTTGGCTGTCTGTCTGTGTCTGTGTCTGTCTGGATCTGTCCGTCTGACTGGCTGGCTGGCTGTTTGTCTGCCTGTCTGTGTATCTGTGTGTCTGAGTCTGTGTCTGTCTGTCTGTCTGTCTGTCTGTCTGTCTTCTGCAGCGCCCTGAAGGGAGGTGTGTGTGGGGGAACGAATCTTATGGAGAGGCATGGTGTGGGTACCAGACTGGATTGCGGCCTGTGGTTGCGATTGTGGTTGAGTGTGCGTGGGGGGGGGGGGGGGGGGGGGGGGGGGGGGAAGGAACCGTGGGAAGAGACATGGTGTTGTACCAGACTGGACTGAGGCCTGTGGTTGTGTATGTGTGTGTGTGGCGCTGGGGGGTGGGGTGGGGACGAATCGTGGGGAGGGGACATGGTGTTGTACCAGACTGGATTGCGGCCTGTGGTTGTGTGTGTGTGTGTGTGTGTGTGTGTGTGTGTGTGTGGCGCTGGGGGGTGGGGGTGGGGGACGAATCGTGGGGAGGGACATGGTGTTGTACCAGACTGGACTGCGGCCTGTGGTTGTGGTTTGTGTGTGGTGGTGGGGGGGGGGGGGGGGGGGGGGGGGGGGGAGAGTGAGGGGAGAGAGGGAACGGATCTTGGGGAGGGACATGGTGTTGTACCAGACAGGATTGCGGGTTGTGGTTGTGTGTGTGGTGCCGGGGGGGGGGGGGGGGGGGGGGGGGGGGGGGGGGATGGGGGATGGGATCGGATGATCGTGGGGAGGGACATGGTGTTGTTGTACCAGACA
>JADBJO010001195.1:112500-115000 GCA_016801955.1 Conus betulinus
GGTGGTCATCATGAACCTCTCCTGGGAGGACATGGTGGTCATCATGAACCTCTCCTGGGAGGACCTGGTGGTCATCATGAACCTCTCCTGGGAGGACCTGGTGGTCATCATGAACCTCTCCAGGGAGGACCTGGTGGTCATCATGAACCTCTCTAGGGAGGACATGTGGTCATCATTAACCTCTCCAGGGAGGACCTGGTGGTCATTATGAACCTCTCTAGGGAGGACATGTGATCATCATGAACCTCTCCTCCAGGGAGGACCTGGTGGTCATCATGAACCTCTCCAGGGAGGACCTGGTGATCACCGTGTAGCGCAGAACAGGACTCGGCAGTGGCAGACACCATCGGTTATTTACGGTTTCTCTTTGAACACTCAGCTGTCTGACCCCTTCCCACACCTCCCGAAAGATCCTGGAACATCCTCGCCTGCAATGACCCATCTTCAGGAACCTCCAGCACAAACCTTGTCTGTAGGCACACTGCTAAGGGAGTTAACTCACTGGACCTGTGGAAAACCCCCTCCAGCACTGCCCTCCCCCCCCCCCCCACCCCCCCCCCACCCCCACCCCCTCCGCCCAAGAAACCTGGTCTGTACACACACTGCTGAGGGAGATAACTCTCTGGACCTGTGGAACACCTCCACCATCACTGCTCCCTCCACACAAAGCTGGTCTGTACACACACACTGCTAAGGGAGATGACTCCTTGGACCTGTTGAAACACCCTCCACCATCACTGCCCCCTCCACACAAACCTGGTCTGTACACACGCTGCTAAGGGAGGTGACTCTTCACACCTGTGGATCACCTTGACCACCACTACCTACACCACCACAACCTGCAGCACAAACCTTGGCCAATTTACGTTTCTGGCATGTGTTTTTTTCTTCTTCTTCTTCTTTGAACTGCCTCACTACCACTACCCATCCCACCTTTGGTACCCCCTTCAATCTCCTCCTGGGCCTTTCCCATCTCCCCCTGTCACGTGTTACGATGAGAATAGAACTCTCTCTCTCTCTCTCTCTCTCTCTCTCTCTCTCTCTCTCTCTCTCTCTCTCTCCCTCCTTCCTCTCCTCTCCTCCCTCTCTCTGACAAGTCAGTGGGTGTGGGACGCTGAGGCGAAGGGACAAGAACTGGTCTGGATCTCTCGTAGAATCAAACCCAGTCAGTGCCAAAGTCTAAAAGCGAAGAGTCTACATAGAAGAGTCACCAACACAATCTTCCCATGATCGTTCCTATGGCCCCGAAATAGAGACATGCTCTCTATGTCTATCGGAGGTTCCTAACGTCACATCTCTAAAATAACCTTTCATTCCAATTATATGGAATTTATGAGAGTTTGAAAGTGAGCTGACTGCAGGAGGATATGAAACCAATTAAAAAAAGATTCCGCCAGAAAAAGTGGACAAAACAAATTAAAAAGACACACCACGACGCGTTTCGACCTCCTAGGTCTTCTTCAGGAAAGAGATAAACAACATTAAAGACATCAAAATGAAGAACGAGCAATCATTTATCTTCTCGAATTCGGCGCAACATTAACGTTCTACAATCGTAGAGCACCCTAGCCAACCAACAAGCAAAGAATATCTTAGAAAGGTCAAGAGTCACTAGGCAGTAAAGCCAATCGGAATGTTTAAAATATTTTGAAAGTTGATGAATTCGAGAATCACCGCGCAGTGTATGAAATCAAAATGCAAGGTATATTCTAGAAAGTTCCAGAGTCACAATGCCGTACAACCACATCAAAACATTTTGAAAGTCGATGACATCGAGAATCACGGTGCAGTGTAACGAATCAAAACATGTGAAATATTTTGAAAGTTCATGATGTCAAGAATCAGGGTGCAGTATAGCCAGTCAAAATACATGGAAATTCCACGAAGCCCAAGAACAGCTGCGCTGCATAGCTGGTCAAGAAGCACGTGATCTTTCCAGAAAATTCGACATCCAATGTGTAGTACGGCCGGTCGAGAATGCCATGGATATTCTAGAAACAGTTCCCTGGATCTTCTGGAAACGTGTAGCTAATTCCGGAATGTGGCAGGAATTTAAAGGACCTTCCAAACTCAGGGCGTGTTTCCATCTCCTATACGCACTATTGTTGGGGTAAATTAACATCATGTGGAACCATGTTTTCAAACATGTCAGGCAAACTGAAATCTACTGATCTGAAGCAAACAAATAATGAATGACACCAGGCAGGGTCGACCTGTTTGTAACGCCACATTTATTCAGACGGTTTCAGGACGAAAAAGCAAACAAGCAAACCAAAAACCGGGAGAGCGTTGATCTAAGCCTGGGTTGGACAACCCTCCTTTGCTCAGTGAAACCTCACTGTGCCTTGTCCTGAGCCGCACCACATCATACAACTTTCTCGATATTCCTAGCCGCCCGTGGTGGAGCGGTTAGCGCTGCGGATTCCAGGGCTGTGAAGCCGTGGGTTCGATTCCCATAAGAGCCATGTATTTGTGGGAGGTTCTTTTCTGTTTGTTTTTC
>JADBJO010001195.1:120000-127500 GCA_016801955.1 Conus betulinus
GAATGCCAAGTCTGGCTCGTCTCTTGAATTCACTGTACGTCATAGCAAATTCATAAATGTGTGTGTGTGTGTGTGTGTGTGTGTGTGTGTGTGTGTGTGTGTGTGTGTGTGTGTTGTGTGTGTGTGTGTGTGTGTGTGTGTGTGTGTGTTCGTTCGTTCTTTAATTTAATGTCTATCCACTTTATAGTGATCTTAGACAAAAACAGGAGACAAACGAACAGGCAAACAAAGACAAAAAAAAAAAAAGTAAAAGGGACCGGTGTATGTGTATGTGTGTCGTGTGTGTGTGTGTGTGTGTGTGTGTGTGTCGGGGGGGGGGGGGGCATAAATGTATGTGTTGTTTTAAAAAATGTCATTAAAAGTGTATGGAGTGTCGAGGTAGTGTAGTATGCTAATCTTTGCATGCATAGTCTATCTAAACAATGAAATACCAATAGTGACAATCACTTTAAACCCCATTCTAATCTACCGGCACAACAGTAAACTACTTTAGCCTGGATTCATATCTGAACATTTTTAAAAGAAACAACATATTTTTAACAATTGACATAATAAGAGAACAAAATCACACAATAACTCGAGAATCAAAGTAAATGTCCAACTGGACTCTTAACAATTGCTTTAACAGCTTCTATAGCCTTCGCTTCGTTCCCAAAAATGTCCCAAAAAATTCGCGATTGATGGGTTCAAACTTAATAACCAAGTAGGTAAATATTTTTTAGTATTTCTGCAAAGAAAGATGACATGGAATGGAGTAATATTTTGGCCACAAATGCAGATGGCATTTTTACAATATTTTGTTTTGTATGCATCAAGTCTGAGTCTAAAGATCAGAACTCTTCAAATCCGTTCCTGATGGAGATTGTGTCCCGTTTTTATATTTTACAAGCTTCTTAAAGAATTTTCCCTTGTTGTCCTTTATTGTGTTTGGACACTCTTTTTGTCTTGGTATCACCGAGTCCCATGATGCTTTTTCTAAAAGGCTATAATCATTTGCCGCTAAACCACAATGTGATGATAGAATCCACATAGTGTGTGTTGTGTGTGTGTGTGTGTGTGTGTGTGTGTGTGTGTGTGTGTGTGTGTGTGTGTGTGTGTGTGTGTGTGTGTGTGTGTGTGTGTGGGGGGGGGGGGAGGGGGGTGATCAGAGAGGGATTTGAACCCTTAAAAATCTGATCGCAAGATTGGTTGGAACTGAAGACCAAGATCTCAGAGAGAGAGAGAGAGAGAGAGAGGGGGGGAAAGGCACAGAGAGAGAGAGAGAGAGAGAGAGAGAGAGAGAGAGAGAGAGAGAGAGAGAGACGGGAAGAAGATATTTATATGTTACGGCAGCGAAGAAAAATGTTCAGACCTTCTTCTTCGTCTGCATACGCAGGCTGATACTCCTGCGGACACCCCCTGTATAGACAAGCAAGGATCAATCCCATCTGTCCAACAAAGGGAGTGGGGTTTTGTGTGTATGACCGTTTTTTTTTTTTTTATCCCGCCATTAAGGCAGCCATACCCCATCTTCGGGGAAGGTGTATGCTATGTGTAACGTGTCATCTATACCAACGGCCAAACTGGCCTTCTCTTCCGAAAGTTGGTGATGGGATTTTACGTGTGTGCAAGATGTTATGCGTGTGTTCACACACAGAACCTCGGTATATAGTCTCATTCGAAGGACTGAATGGGAAATGGAGTCAGAACCAATGTTAACTCCGAGGGAAAAATCCCCCTGTACCGAAACGGCCTGGCGGAGATTCGAACTCGTAACCCCAGGATCACCAAGATGTTCAGACCGAATGGGGTAAATCAGGAACGAAGGGGAGGGGAAGGGGGGGTTGAGAGAAGAAATGTAGTGTGATGTAGAGTGGTGGTGTGGTGTGGTGAGTGGTGTGGTGTGGTGTAGAGTGGTGTAGTGTAATATAGTGTAGTGTGATGTAGAGTGGTGTAGTGTGATGTAGAGTTGTGTAGTGTAGTGTGATATAGAGTGGTGTAGTGTGATGTAGAGTGGTGTAGTGTAGTAGTGTGATGTAGAGTGGTGTAGTGTGTGTGATGTAGAGTGGTGTAGTGTAGGGTGATGTAGAGTAGTGTAGTGTGATGTAGAGTGGTGTGTGGTGTGGTGTGATGTAGAGTGGTGTAGTGTGATATAGACTGTGTAGTGTAGTGTGATGTAGAGTGGTGTAGTGTAGTGTGATGTAGAGTGGTGTAGTGTGATGTAGAGTGGTGTAGTGTAGTGTGATGTAGAGTGGTGTGTAGTGTGATGTAGATTGGTGTAGTGTAGGGTGATGTAGAGTAGTGTAGTGTGTGATGTAGAGTGGTGTGGTGTGGTGTGATGTAGAGTGGTGTAGTGTGATATAGACTGGTGTAGTGTAGTGTGATGTAGAGTGGTGTAGTGTAGTGTGATGTAGAGTGGTGTAGTGTGATGTAGAGTGGTGTAGTGTAGTGTGATGTAGAGTGGTGTAGTGTGATGCAGAGTGGTGTAGTGTAGTGTGATGTAGAGTGGTGTAGTGTGATGCAGAGTGGTGTAGTGTAGTGTGATGTAGAGTGGTGTAGTGTAGTGTGATGTAGAGTGGTGTAGTGTGATGTAGAGTGGTGTAGTGTGATGTAGAGATGTGTAGTATGGTGTAGAGTGGTGCAGTGTAGTGTGATGTAGAGTGGTGTAGTGTAGTGTGATGTAGAGTGGTGTAGTGTGATGTAGAGTGGTGTAGTGTGATGCAGAGTGGTGTAGTGTAGTGTGATGTAGAGTAGTGTAGTGTGATGTAGAGTGGTGTAGTGTAGTGTGATGTAGAGTGGTGTAGTGTGATGCAGAGTGGTGTAGTGTGATGTAGAGTGGTGTAGTGTGATGCAGAGTGTTGTAGTGTAGTGTGATGTAGAGTGGTGTAGTGTGATGTAGAGTGGTGTAGTGTAGTGTGATGTAGAGAGTGGTTTGGTGTGGTATAGAGTGGTGTAGTGTGATGCAGAGTTGTGTAGTGTAGTGATGTAGAGTGGTGTAGTGTGATGTAGAGTGGTGTGGTGTGGTGTAGAGTGGTGTAATGTATGTAGAGTGTGGTGTAGTGTGATGAAGAGTGGTGTGGTGTGATGTAGAGTGGTGTAGTGTAATGTGATATAGAGTGTAGTGTGATGTAGAGTGGTGTAGTGTGATGTAGAGTGGTGTAGTGTGTAATGTAGACTGGTGTAGTGTGATGAAGACTGGTGTAGTCTAGTGTGATGTAGAGTGGTGTAGTGTAATGTAGACTGGTGTAGTGTGATGAAGACTGGTGTAGTCTAGTGTGATGTAGAGTGGTGTAGTGTAATGTAGACTGGTGTAGTGTGATGTAGACTGGTGTAGTCTAGTGTGATGTAGACTGGTGTAGTCTAGTGTGATGCAGAGTGGTGTAGTGTAATGTAGAGTGGTGTAGTGTAATGTAATGTAGAGTGGTGGTTGTAATGTGATGTAGAGTGGTGTGGTGTAATGTGATGTAGAGTGGTGTAGTGTGATGCAGATTGGTGTAGTAGTGTAGTGTGATGTAGAGTGTAGTGTGATGTAGAGTGGTAGTGTGTGATGTAGACTGGTGTAGTGTGATGTAGAGTGGTGTAGTGTGTGATGCAGAGTGGTGTAGTGTAATGTAGAGTGGTGTAGTGTAGTGTGATGTGATGTAGAATGGTGTAATGTAATGTAGAGTGGTGTGGTGTAATGTGATGTGTAGAGTAGTGTAGTGTGATGTAGAGTGGTGTAGTGTGATGTAGATTGGTGTAGTGTAGTGTGATGTAGGTGGTGTAGTGTAGTGTGATGTAGAGTGGTGTAGTGTGATGTAGAGTAGTGGTGTAGTGTGATGTAGACTGGTATAGTGTAGTGTGATGTATAGTGGTGTAGTGTGATGTAGAGTGATGTGTGTGTGGTAGAGTGGTGTAGTGTGATGTAGAGTGGTGTAGTGTAGTGTGATGTAGAGTGGTGTAGTGTGATGTACAGTGGTGTGGTGTGGTGTAGAGTGGTGTAGTGTAGTGTGATGAAGAGTTGTGTGGTGTGATGTGTAGTGGTGTAGTGTGAAAGTAGAGTGGTGTAGTATAGTGTGATGTAGAGTGTGTGTGATGATGTAGAGTGGTGTAGTGTGATGTAGAGTAGTGTGATGTAGTGTGAGGTAGAGTGGTGTAGTGTGATGTAGACTGGTGTGTAGTGTAGTGTGATGTAGAGTGGTGTAGTGTGATGCAGAGTGGTGTAGTGTAATGGAGTGGTGTAGTGTAGTGTGATGTAGAGTGGTGTAGTGGTGTGATGTAGAGTGGTGTGGTGTAATGTGATGTAGAGTGGTGTAGTGTGATGTAGAGTGGTGTAGTGTAGTGTGATGTACAGTCGTGTGTGTAGTGTGTAGTGTGATGTAGAGTGGTGTGGTGTAGTGTGATATAGAGTGGTGTAGTGTGATGTAGTGTGGTGTAGTGTAGTGTGATGTAGAGTGGTGTAGTGTAGTGTGATGTAGATTGATGTAGTGTGATGTAGAGTGGTGTAGAGTGATGTACTGGTGTACTGTGTAGTGTAGTGTAGTGTGATGCAGACTGGCGTAGTGTAGTGTGATGTAGAGTGTGTGTTGTGTAGTGTGATGTAGAGTGGTGTAGTGTAATGTGATGTAGAGTGGTGGTGTAGTGTGATGTAGACTGGTGTAGTGTAGTGTGATGTAGAGTAGTGTAGTGTACTGTGATGCAGAGTGGTGTAATGTGATGTAGAGTGGTGTAGTGTGATGCAGAGTGGTGTAGTGTAGTGTGATGTAGAGTGGTGTAGTGTAGTGTAATGTAGAGTGGTGTAGTGTGATGTAGACTGGTGTAGTGTAGTGTGATGTAGAGTGGTGTAGTGTAGTGTGATGTAGAGTGGTGTAGTGTGTGATGCAGAGTGGTGTAGTGTAGTGTGATGTAGAGTGGTGTAGTGTGATGTAGAGTGGTGTAGTGTAGTGTGATGTAGAGTGGTGTGTGGTGTGGTATAGAGTGGTGTAGTGTGATGAAGAGTGGTGTAGTGTAGTGTGATGTAGAGTGGTGTAATGTGATGTAGAGTGGTGTGGTGTGGTGTAGAGTGGTGAGTGGTGTGTGATGTAGAGTGGTGTAGTGTGATGTAGAGTGGTGTGGTGTGATGTAGAATGGTGTAGTGTGATGCAGAGTGATGTAGTGTAGTGTGATGTAGAGTGTAGTGTGATGTAGAGTGGTGTGGTGTGTGATGTAGAGTGGTGTAGTGTAATGTAGAGACTGGTGTGTAGTGTGATGTAGAGTGGTGTAGTTTAGTGTGATGTAGAGTGTGTGTAGTGTAATGTAGACTGGGTGTAGTGTAATGTAGACTGGTGTAGTCTAGTGTGATGTAGACTGGTGTAGTCTAGTGTCATGCAGAGTGGTGTGTAGTGTATGTAGAGTGGTGTAGTAGTGTGATGTAGAGTGGTGTAATGTGATGTACAGTGGTGTGGTGTAATGTGATGTAGAGTGGTGTAGTGTGATGTAGATTGGTGTAGTGTAGTGTGATGTTGAGCGTAGTGTGATGTAGAGTGGTGTAGTGTGATGTAGACTGGTGTAGTGTGATGTAGACTGGTGTAGTGTGATGTAGAGTGGTGTAGTGTGATGCAGAGTCGTGTAGTGTAATGTAGAGTGGTGTAGTGAACTGTGATGTGATGTAGAATGGTGTAATGTAATGTAGAGTGGTGTGGTGCAATGTGATGTAGAGTGGTGGTAGTGTGATGTAGAGTGGTGTAGTGTGATGTAGATTGGTGTAGTGTAGTGTGATGTAGGGTGGTGTAGTGTAGTGTGATGTAGAGTGGTGTGTAGTGTGATGTAGAGTGATGTGGTGTGGTGTAGAGTGGTGTAGTGTGATGTAGAGTGGTGTAGTGTAGCGTGATGTAGAGTGGTGTAGTGTGATGTAGAGTGGTGGTGTGGTGTGGTGTAGAGTGGTGTAGTGTAGTGTGTGATGAAGAGTGGTGTGTGGTGTGATGTAGAGTGGTGTAGTGTGGCGTAGAGTGGTGTAATGTAGTGTGATGTAGAGTGGTGTAGTGTGATGTAGAGTGATGTAGTGTGATGTAGAGTGGTGTATGTGATGTAGTAGACTGGTGTAGTGTAGTGTGATGTATAGTGGTGTAGTGTGATGCAGAGTGGTGTAGTGTAATGTAGAGTGGTGTAGTGTAGTGTGATGTAGAGTGGTGTAATGTGATGTAGAGTGGTGTGGTGTAATGTGATGTAGAGTGGTGTAGTGTGATGTAGAGTTGTGTAGTGTAGTGTGATGTAGAGTGGTGTAGTGTGATGTAGAGTGGTGTAAAGTAGTGTGATGTAGACTGGTGTAGTGTAGTGTGATGTAGAGTGGTGTGGTGTAGTGTGATATAGAGTGGTGTAGTGTGATGTATAGTGGTGCAGTGTAGTGTGATGTAGAGTGGTGTAGTGTAGTGTGATGTAGATTGATGTAGTGTGATGTAGAGTGTGTAGTGTGATGTAGACTGGTGTAGTGTAGTGTGATGCAGACTGGCGTAGTAGTGTAGTGTGATGTAGTGTGGTGTAGTGTAGTGTGATGTAATGTGTAGTGTAATGTGATGTAGAGTGGTGTAGTGTGATGTAGACTGGTGTAGTGTAGTGTGATGTAGATTGGTGTAGTGTAGTGTGATGTAGAGTGGTGTAGTGTGGTGCAGAGTGGTGTAGTGTGATGTAGAGTGGTGTAGTGTAGTGTGATGTAGAGTGGGTGTAATGTGATGTAGAGTGGTGTAGTGTGTTGTAGAGTGGTGTGGTGTGGTGTAGAGTGGTGTAGTGTAGTGTGATGTAGAGTAGTGTAGTGTCATGTAGAGTGGTGTAGTGTGGTGTGTGTGTGATGTAGGGTGGTGTAGTGTAGTGTGATGTAGAGCGGTGTAGTGTGATGTCCAGTGGTGTAGTATAATGAGTTTGCGCGCGCGCGCGCGCGCGCGCGTGTATGTGTGTGTGTGTGTGTGTGTGTGTGTGTGTGTGTGTGTGTGTGTGTGTGTGTGTGTGTGTGTGTGTGTGTGTGTGTGTGCGTGCGTGCGTGCGTGCGTGCGTGCGTGCGTGCGTGCGTGTGTGTGTGCGTACGCGCGCGCGTTCTTGCGTGTGTGCGTGTGTGTGCGTGCGTGTGTGTGTTGCGTGTTTGTGTGCGTGTGTGTGGATGTATGACATAATTATTACGTGGTCTGCATGAATCTACCAGGATGTCAGCATCTCTCGGTGTGTGTGCGTCAGCACACGTTAAACTTGCAGGTGCACGTTTTATGTGTGTGTGTGTGTGTGTGTGTGTGTGTGTGTGTGTGTGTGTGTGTGTGTGTGTGTGTGTGTGTGTGTGTGTGTGTGTGTGTGTGTGTGTGTGTGTGTGTGTGTGTGTGTGTGTGTGTGTGTGTGTGTGTGTGTGTGTGTGTGTGTACCGCTGGGTGTGCTTTCTGAGAGCCAATATTATTAACACGTTTTTAATGCGGTCGAGTCAAAAGAGAGAGGGAGGATGAGGAGTGTGGGGGTGGGGGAAAGGCAGAAAAACAGAAGAAACAGAGAGAAACTATAGAGAGAGAGAGAGAGAGAGAGAGAGAG
>JADBJO010001195.1:140000-145000 GCA_016801955.1 Conus betulinus
ACAAACATGCATACATACGTACAAACATACATACACTCATACATACAAATATATACATGCATCCATGCATCCATCCATCATGCATCCATCATCCATCCATCCATCCATCCATCCATCCATCCATCATCCATCCATCCATCCATCCATCCATCCATCCATCCATCCATCCATCCATCTTGCATCCATTCCATACTTGCATGCATACAGAGAGAGAGAGAGAGAGAGAGAGAGAGAGAGAGAAAGAAAGAAAGACAGACAGACAGACAGAGAGAAAAAAACAAACAGACAGGCTGACAGACACACAGAGACAGACAGACAGACAGACAGACAGAGAACCACCAAAACATAACAGAGGAAACAGTTCGAAACTTGAAACGATGTAAAGAAGGATGCAGGCTCAGACATATCCTAAATCATGCACAGCACAAAATCTTCATGAAGCCATAAGTAACTTAATGATGAGAGGTCAGTATATTCACCGATCCACGTAAAAAACAGTGGACAGCTGCAAGGTCATCTAAAACGCTGGTCAGTGTGAACTGGAAATACGTGGAATCTTTTCAACTCCGCCTAACGTATGGTACAAGCAAAAAGACTGGAAAGTCACTGGGCGCGTTTCGACCATAAGAACTTCTACAAGCAAGAAAGAAAATTTTTGACGTACGAAACATTAGCGTCTTCACATCTTTTTTCACATTCTCCTTCTCCTTCTTCTTCTCTATCTCCGTCTCTTTCTCTCTTTCTTCTACTTCTTCTTCTTCTTCTACTTCTTCTTCTTCTCTTCTTCTTCTTCTTCTTCTTCTTCTCTGTCTCCGTCTCTTTCTTCTTCTTCTTCTTCTTCTTCTCTTCTTCTTCTTCTTCTTCTTCTTCTTCTTCTTCTTCTTCTTCTTTCTTCTTCTTCTTCTTCTTCTTCTTCTTCTTCTTCCTCTTCTTCCTCCTCCTCTTCTTCTTCTTCTTCTTCTTTTTCTTTTTCTTCTTCTTCTCCTCCTCCTCCTCCTCCTCTCCTCCTCCTCCTCCTCCTCGTCTTCTTCTTCTTCTTCTTCTTCTTCTTCTTCTCTTCTTCTTCTTCTTCTTCTCTTCTTCTCGTCGTTGTCGTTGTCGTCGTCTTCTTCATTCCCACGTTGACACTGTCAGTCCAGCGTGTAAAGTGAACGTCGCCATGACCTCAACACTTCGCTGCAACCCCAGTGTAGTCCAGCCTGCACTTGTTGACCACACAGAACAAAAAGCTGCCACAGACAGACAGTAAGACTGACACCAGCCAGCCAGCCAGCCAGCCAGGCCAGCCAGCCAGCCAGCCAGACAGCCAGCCAGTCAGCCAGCAGCCAGCCAGCCAGCCAGCCAGCCAGCCCAGACAGACAGACAGACAGACTGCCCGGTTTCCGATCTGGGCAGCGCCTCCTACGCTCCCCACGATGCACGAGACAGGGTTATGGCCCAGACAGACAGACAGACAGACAGACAGGCAGACGACAAGCTAACAGCCAAAATAGGCAAGCATACAGCCAACACACTTTGCCAGTTCGTCCATGCAGGCGGTAACTCCAACCCCCTGATGGTAAGTGCAATGCTGGGGTTGGAGCTTAAACACACACACACACACACACACACACACACACACACACACACACACACACACACACACACACTCACACACACACACACACACGCACACACACAGACACACACACACACACACACAAACCAACATTTTAGACAGGTAATCACACGGCGTGATAGACGTAGTCAAGGCGTGATCAGGTCAAGCAGACAGACAGACAGGGACAGACAGACAGACAGACAGACAGCCAACAGAGCAGACAGACGAGACACACGCTCGTCCATTTTAGACGAGCCAGGGCGGCGTGATCGAGGTCAAGAAAGACAAGCAGACAAACAGACAAACAAACAGACAAACAGAGGGACAAAAACAGAGACAGACAGACAGACTGACAGACAGACAGACAGACAGACAGATAGACACACACACACACACACACACACACACACACACACACACACACACACACCAGACAGACAGACAGACACACTGCCGTCTCACCCATCTTGGCGGTGCCTCCCACGCTCTTCACGGTGGCCAGGGTAGGGTTGAGGCCCACGCAGCGGAGGAGGTCGCCCACCTTGACCGCATCGATCAGCCCGTCACGTCCGTCCCAGAAATCGAACAGGTCGAAGACGTCCCTGGACCTCTGCAACCCACAGGCATCCACACAGCTGCTCAGTGATCAGCCCAAAGGTAGGCCCGCTAGCTCCTTAATTAAGGGTGTTTGGGGCAAGAAGAATTAAACTCTTCAAGTACCTCGGGGGCAACTGTTTCAGACGAGGGATCAAAACCTGAAGTGCTCTCCAGAGTTGCAGCAAACGACAGCAGCGCTAGCCCAGACTTAACCCATCTTGAATGACAGAAGAAATCACACAATCAGTTCCAAGATCAGATCTGACGCGCTCCCAGGTTACTGTCATAATTCTACATGCCTGTGAGACGTGGAGTGTGACAGCTGAACTTTAGAGGTTTCAGGCATTAGAGATGAGATGCTTCTGCAAGATCCTTGCCATCTCATACAAAGACCACATTACCAACTTGAGGTCCAGACCAGAGTAAGGCAAGCCATTGGACCATACGAAGACCTCCACAGTCCGCAGTGAAAAATGAACATGTTCGTGTATCAAAATCAACAGGACTTGCCAAAACCATTCCACAAGGAACAGTGCGAGAAGACAGAAGGAGACGAAGACAGAGAAAGAGATGGGAGGAGGACACATCAGAGTGCAGGACTGCCTCACACTCAGCAACTGCCTAAGAGCGTCTGAGAACCGGGAGGAGTGGAGGAAGCATAGGGTGGTAGGCGATAGGTGAACTAAACACCTCAGCAGGATCAACACTGACTGAAATAATTTGCACGTGAGGATTGTTTCTTATATACCTCGTTCAATCGATCCGGACAGAGAAAAGCTTGACCCCAGTAACCAGTTCAAAGCCTTTAATTACAGTACACGATTCGCAGATCAATACTCGATGACCATTGAAATGGTCCTAAACCAAGAGCCTCTCTCTCTCTCTCTCTCTCTCTCTCTCTCTCTCTCTCTCTCTCTCTCTCTCTCTCTCTCTCTCTCTCTCTTCTCGTTCCCCAAATTACGTACAGATCATCAAATCAAAAGTTCACGACACATACGTGGTTTAACCGACCAATCGATCATCATGGGTTATTCGGGAATGTTTCAGACTTATGACGTATCATAATCGATCAGATTTCATGGCATTTTCCAGAAGGGTCCAACAACAACAACAACAACAACAACAGCTCACAATTCTTATCAAAACGAAACACTTTCATCTGAGGGAGTGAGAGGCAGATGGAAGAGGGTGAAGAGGAGGAAGGGGGGGGGGGGGGGAGGAGGAGAAGGGATTGTCTTTAACGCCAGGTTCTATGGAACATTTCTAGTTCCAGTCTCCCGTTGGCGCCCCACCAAAAGGAAACCGGCCTTGTGGCTGCTGGTCTCCATAATATGGTGCCGGTGTAACAGCATGTTCTTAACCCCCCCCCCCTCCCCCTCTGGAACTTACCCCCGGGGTAAGTTTGGGCTAGCCTGGATTTACCACCACCACCACCCCTCCCCCAAGGGTCAATCTAGGATTATTTGGAATCTTCCTCCACCCCACCCCACTCTTCAAACAAGAGAGGATATTCAAGGTTTTCTTCTGCCTTTTCCCAACACGCACACCCGCCCTTGAAACAAAAAACTGTGTTAGCCTGCATATTTACACCCCTCTCCCATTTCCTATATACAGTCCGTTGGGTTTAGACTCTTCTCAATAGATGGACCTCCCACTTCCCCACCCCCCCCCCTCCCCCACACACACCCTGGTTCACTAACAGATACGTATTAACATTTCTCGCGCTAGCTTACACGCGTGGGTCAATATTCGGGGTGTGTGAGTACGCCGTGCACGCGTGGGTAAGAAAGACGGCTATATGCCAATGTGACCAAGTGCCAATGTGACCAAGCGTAGTTGTGACAAAATGTCGTTGTGACCACGTGTCCTTGTGACCAAGTACCATTGTTGCTTCATCCCGGTTTACCTCTTTTAACTATTTTACAGCTATTTAGTCTCTTGAGTACCTGTGTACCTTAGCTTGTACAATGCAGATGACTAGTGGTCAGTGCCACTGACCACCGGTCATTATGACGTAAATCGGAGATTTTTAACTATTCAACAGCTAATTAGTGTTTCCCGAGTGCTTGTGTACCTTGAACAATGTAGATTACTTGTGGTCAGTGCCACTGACTACTGGTCATTATGACGAGATTTTAAATATTTCACAGCTAATTATAGTCTCCCGAGTACCTGTGTACCTTGTACAATGCAGACGACTGGTGGTCAGTGCCACTGACCACTGGTCACTATGACGTAAATCAGACATTTCGACTATTTTACAGGTAATCAGTGTCTCATGAGTGTTTGTATACCTTGTGCAATGCAGACAACCAGTGGTCAGTGTCACTGACCATTGGTCACTTTTAATGTATATCAGAGATTTTAACTATTTTTACAGCTAATTAGTGTCTCCTGAGTGCCTGTGTACCTTGTACAATGTAGATGACTAGGGGGGGGGGGGGGGGGGGGGGTCAGTTCCAACTAGGGGGGTAAGTTCCAGCTAGTCCTGGAATGACCCCGGGGGTAAAAGCAGGCTAGTTTTCACTGGCCTGGGTGTTGTTTGTTTTTACCTGAAGAAATATGAATTAGAAGAGAAGCGGTTTGCTCGTTCTTCGTTTTCATTGTCCTGAATGTTGTTTGCTTTGCCTGAAGAAATATGAGAAGATGAGTGGTTGCTCGTTCGTCGTTTAGACTGGCGTAAATGTATGTGTAACCTGAAGAAATGCCAGAAGATAAGTGGGTGCTCGTTCTTCATTTTCATTGTCCTGAGTGTTGTTTTTTTTTGCCTGAAGAAGACCCAAGAGGTCGAAATACATCCTGT
>JADBJO010001195.1:150000-157500 GCA_016801955.1 Conus betulinus
TTCACCCCTTCCTCCCCACCCTTCCTCTCCACACTCATTCAGCCACCAACCCCCTTCCTCCCCACCCTTCCTCTCCACACTCATTCAGCCACCAACCCCCTTCCTCCCCACCCTTCCTCTCCAATACTCATTCAGCCACCAACCCCCTTCCTCCCCGCCCTTCCTTTCAATACTCGTTCAGCCACCAATCCGCTTCCTTTGTAGTTCCAGAATCTAGGGCCGAAATAACTTCATTAAAACCCATGTGAATACGATGTGTGTGTGTGTGTGTGTGTGTGTGTGTGTGTGTGTGTGTGTGTGTTGTTGCGTTGCGTTTGCGTTGCGTTGCGTTGCGTTGCGTTGCGTTGCGTTGCGTGTGCGTTGCGTTGCGTGTGTGTGTGTGTGTGTGTGTGTGTGTGTGTGTGTGTGTGTGTGTGTGTGTGTGTGTGTGTGTGTGTGTTGTGTGTGTGTATTTATGATTTTATTTACGTGCCTGTCATTTTATTTTATTTACGTGCCTATTTTCTTCACTGAGTGTCTGTGTGTGTGTCTGTGTGTGCGTGCACGCGTGCGTGTGTGTGTGTGTGTGTGTGTGTGTGTGTGTGTGTGTGCGCGCGCGCGCGCGCGCGCGCGAGCGTGCGCACGTTGTGTGCGTGCGTGCGTGGTGTGTGTGTGTGTGTGTGTGTTCTCTCCATGAAAATGCTGCCATGGTAACTGCTCCAGATTCGAAGCCCTGACACCATCTTTGGAAGAGAGGAGAAGACACAACCAGACCTGTCCTCCAACATCACAGTGATCCTCATCTTCAGCTCGCAGTCGTAGGGCTTAGACACAAAGATTACGCCGGTGGGGGAGTGAACAGGGGAGGGGGAAGGAGTGTGGGGGGGAGGGGGGAGCAGGGGTGGGGGAGAGGGGATTGGGGAGGAGGGGGGGGGGGGGGGAGGACGGGGATGTTGGTGAGGCGTGTTAGTAGGCGACTCCAAGTTTCTGTGTCATAGGTCATGAAACTTGGGCAAGAGATTTTTTGAACGCGCGCGCGCGCGCGCGTGTTTGTGTGTGTGTGTGTGTGTGTGCGCGCGCGCGTGCGTGCGTGCGTGCGTGCTTCTGCGTGTCTGTGTGTTACCGTGTGTGCATGTGTTTATGTATGTACGTGTTTATGTATGTACGTGTGAATGTGTGGTATATGTGCGTGCGTGCGCGTGCACGCGCGCGCTTGTGTGTGTGTGTGTGTGTGTGTGTGTGTGTGTGTGTGTGTTGTGTGAGTGTGTGTGTGTGTGTGTGTGAGTATATGTGAGTGTGTGTGTGTGTGTGTGTGTGTGTGCGTACCAGTGCGCGTTTGTGTGTGTGTGTGCATGCGTGCGCGCGCGCGCGCGCGTGTGTGTGTGTTTCCCCTTTTATTTCCTTCTTTTTTTCTCCTTCATTCCCCTCCTCCCCTCCTGCCCACCCCACCCTACCCCCCACTCTACCCCCCACCTCTCCTCCTCCTTATACTCCCTTCATTTTCCCGTCTTTCTTCTTTACGTAGCGGTATTTTCCACCAGAAGCAGACGTCCATTCACTGCGATATTCGTGCTGATGCATTATGGGCCATGCAGACCAGACGATATCCTGTCTTTTCCAGATGAAAGGTAAAAGTAATCAGTTAGGGCTGTGAAACACATCACACTGGACTCTACGTCCTATGTCTATTGTTTCCTGATTTTTTTTTTCTCATTTCTTTCTTTTTTTTTTTTTTTTTTTTTTTTTTTTTTTTTTTTTTTTTTTTTTTTTTTTTTGTAAGCTGCTTTCCAAATACAGGTAAAGGGCAAAAAAACAGAGTTTTCCCCCCTCTTTGTCTGCGATCTTCGGGAAACATATTGGCAAAATCCTTTGTTTCGTAGTGGAGAGAGGTTAGGCTGTCTCCGATGTAGGGTTTTATGTCAGTGTTGAATACACCCAGGCAATGTTTACGGATTATCTTCGCTCTCTACGTTTTGCCGAGCTAATTCAGCAAGATCGTACCACAAAAAAAAAAAAAAAAAAAAAAAAAAAAAACACGACTTCCTGCAAAGCGAGTCTCGGTGGACATGGATATTTTGGCAGACACAAGATGTGGGTCGGGTGTTGCACAATAACGACTCACGTTGTTCAGACCACTGCGAGACGGACTAGTTGTAGCTGGGGGTGGTTCTCTTTTCCTATCCATCGAAAGACAGCAGACACATTATTATGGCCGTAACGCAGGTTTCCATATATGGCAGCCAACAGATGAGACAGAGATGAAAACACAGAGTTAGAAAAACCTCATACGCATGTGCACAGGAGCGGGCATGCTCATGTGTATTCCTCCTTTTCATCTTCTTCTCCTTTCCTCCTTTTTTTTTTTTTTTTTCTTTCTTTTTTTTTTTCTTCCTCTCCTTCCTCTCCTTCCTCTCCATTTCCTCTTCTATCTTCTTTAAGATTGGCTTTATTTTCCACCGGAAGCAGACGCCCATTCACTGCCAGATTCGTGCTGATGCATTATGGGCCCTGCAGACCAGACGACATCCGGTCATTTGCAGAATAAAGACAGAATGAATCAGCAAGGGCCGTGAGACGCACTACCCTGGACTTCTACATCCTGTGCACATTGTCTCCTGGTTTGTTAATATTGACGATTGAGGGTGTGAGTATTTGGGGCAACAAGGAGAAACAGAAAGAAGATCTGTTCCTACCTTTGTATGCTGACTAGGGATCCGGGGCAGTTCATTTGCTTCTTGTAGAGAGTTGGTTGGGGTGACCTCAATGTAAGGCTTAAGCTCCTCCCCTTCTCCCCCACCACACACACACGCGCGCGCGCGCGCGCGCAAGTGCGCGCGGATGCACGCAGGCACGCACACACGCAGGCACACACGCAGATACACACACACACACACACACACCACACACACACACCGCATCCTTCCGTCTCCCTCTTCTTTCCCCCCCCCCCCCCCCCCCATTCCTCCAACCCCCCCCCCCCCTCCGCACACACACACACACACCACACACACACACACACACACACACACACACCTCTTCTTACTCCTGCACTTCTTCTTCAATGCTCGTTAGCACTCTACTTTCACTTCGTTCTCCATGTTTCCTTCAGCTGATGTGTCAAGGTTGTTATGTCGCCATTTTTTTTCTCTCTCTCCCAGAGTGCAGCAGCTAAACTCTCTGCTCTGTCAGTCAAGCGTTTCCTCTGATTTCATTGGTAGACACTTTAACCAAAGAAAAAAAAAAAAGGAAGAAAAAGAAGAGCTCAGCCAATCATCATCAGCCTGCTGGTCAACCAATCATCAACACACTACAGCTCAACCAATCGTCAACAACCTACATACCAGGGTCACGTAATCTACACAGAAAACACACTAAGATGTGTCTGTCAAATACGTAAAAAAAAAAACCTTAAGATATAAAAAGTAAGCATGGATCTCTCTCTCTCTCTCCCTCTCTCTCTCTCTCTCTCTCTCTCTCTCCTCTCTCTCTCTCTCTCTCTCTCTACACACACACACACACACACACACACACACACACACACACACCCACACACACACACATATATATATATATATATATATATATATATATATATATATATGTTTTTTTTTTCTTTTTTTTTTTATGTATGTATGTATATCAATCGCGGGAAAAGTAACCACGATTCGACGAAAGACGCAGCTAGACTAAGACGTAAAGAACAAATCAATAAACTAAGTTTAAGACGTCAAGGACAAATCACCAAAAACTAAGCTTTAAACAGTACGGTCTCTGGTTTGAGTGTTTTCTGTTTAAAAAGCATTTAACTTTCCATGTTGACCTGGTAATTGTTCATCGTAAATATTATTGTGGTCAAAAGAGCACATCTTTTCTGATCACCTACCAAGATCATTTTCGCCCACGAACTGTAAAACGCACTCCAATAATTATTTGTGGCCAGAAAATTGGCTTTGTGGCTGTCAAATAACCATGAGGATAAACCTCTCCTCATTGATGATAATAACGCAGGTTACTCAGAGAGAAAGGACAGGGGGCAACATTAGCTACATGCCGAGCGCGCACGCGCGCGCGCGCGCGCGCGCGTGTGTGTGTGTGTGTGTGTGTGTGTGTGTGTGTGCATTTGAACTTGTGTGTTATGTGGTGTGTGTGTGGTGTGTGTGTGTGTGTGTGTGTGTGTGTGTGTGTGTGTGTGTGTATGTGTGTGTGAACTGTGTGTGTGTGTGTGAACTTGTGTGTGTGTGTGTGTGTGTGTGTGTGTGTGTGTGTGTGTGTGTGTGTGAATGAGTGCATGAACGTGTGTGTGTGTGTGCATGTGAACTCTATGTGTGTGTGTGTGTGTGTGTGTGTGTGTGTGTGTGTGTGTGTGTGTGTGTGTGTGTGTGTGTGTGTGTGCACGCGCGCGCGCGCGCGGATGGGGATGGAGGTTGGTGGCTGTACACAAAACATGATCACAGCCACAGCCCGGTCGGCCCCGCCGCCGCCCCGGCACCGACAATCCACAGGAGCAGTCAATGTCAAGTCGTCAAGAGGCAACCCACCGGAGGAGACACTGCACTGCTGCCGAGTCACTTCGTGGTGTTCAGTGGCGCCTGTTCTGATCTAACATACGCAGGACACCACCTACTAAGCCCCCTACTGACGACAATAATTGCTTAGTCGCGGAGCCGGCGTGAGTGAGCTCTCCCTCCGGAGGGCGCCACCACGTCCGTCCAACGACAGCCCCCATGGACTCGCCGATACCGGTGACCCGACGGAACCAAACCAAGGCCACAGACGTGGAGAGGACATCGAAACTGAGGTCACCATGAGAGCAGGGCATGAAGGGCCACAGAACTTGAGACTTTTTTTTTTTAATGCTGATCGAGAGAATGAGGATGATTAAGATGATGCTACGGATTTCCATTTCGGTCTGAGACTACATGACAGGGCTGTACTCTACGCTTCCTTTCATAATATATCCCGGCGTCAACCAGGCCCGAGAGATACAGACACCTGCAGTGTTGGTCAGGAAATTTGAGCAAACACTCTCAGAAACGCATCCATTAAGGGATGAAACTCGCCATCGTATGTCGTGGAATAATCGCCATCAGGTTCTTTGCTGACGGAAACACTGACCAGCGGATTAACTGACTTCTGTCTAGCTCACCCAACCTCAGCGATGTTTTTTCTGTTTGTATTTTTTTTTTTTTTTTTTTTTTTTTCGTACGAGAACAACGAGCGGGGATATAACGGTACTGAAATGATGATGGGATTTTGGTCGGCCTGGCTTGATTGTTGTGGCCTTGAGGCCAAAGGCACTTTTAGACATTGGTTAGTGACGGGGGGGAGGAGAGGGTGAGTTGTCATTAATGTTGTGTGCAGGAGTGTATGTGTGCGAGGGAGGGGGGGGGGGGGATGAGGGAGGGAGGGGGGGGGAGGGAGAGAGAGGGAGGGAGGGAGAGGGAGGAAGAGAAGAGAGAGAGAGAGAGAGAGAGAGAGAGAGAGAAAGATTGAAGACAGAGAGAGCAGAGAGCAAGAGAGCAAGAGCGAGAGAGAGAGAATGTGTAAGTGCGTGCGTATGTGCATGCGCGCGCGTGTGCGTGCGTGCGTATATGCATGCGTCAATGGGTGTGGGTGCGTGCATGCGTGCCTGTGTGCGTGCGTGCCTGTGTGTGTGTGGGGGGGGGGGATGGGGGGCGGGGAGAGAGGGAGGGAGGGAGAGACGCCTTCTTAATCTCCTCCCTCTCCTGTCCTTAATGATGTTTCAAGGGGTTTAATCTGAGGATGCTACTGTGTACCTAGCTTTGACTCTTAACTGGACGTCAGAGTTGTTATGGCTTCCGCTGGGCGGCTACTCTAGAAATATAATTCTTCTTTTTTGTTGTTGTTGTCTTCTTTTTTTTTCTTTCTTCTATTTTTTCTTTCTTTTCTTTCTTTTTTTTTTTTCCTTTCTTTCTTTTTTTTTTTTTTTTTCTTTTTTTTTTTTTTTCTTCCTTCCTTTCTTTTCTTTCCTTCCTTCCTTCCTTTTTCCTTTTCCTTCCACCTTCCTTTCTTCTTTTTTCCTTACTCCTCCTCCCCCTCTTCTTTGTTGTTGTTCCTTCCTTCCTTCCTTCCTATCCTTCTTTCCTTCCTTCTCCTTCTTCTTCTTCTTCTCTTCTTCTCCTCCTCCTTCTCCCCTCTCTCTGATGTTGTTGTTTTGTTGTTGTTGTTCTTTGTCAAATTCTTTCTTCTTCTTCGTCTTTTCTTCTTCATCCTTCTTCTTCTTTCCTCTTCTTCTTCTTCGTCTTCTCTTCTTCTTCTTCTTCTTCTTCCTCCCCCTCCTCCTCCTCCTCCTTCTCCTCCTTCCTTCTTCTACTTACTTCTTCTCTACTCCACTCTCATCTTTCCCCTCGTCTCTTCTTTTAGTTTTTCTTTTATCCTTTGTTTCCTTTCCTTCTAATCTTCTTTCTTTCTCTCTTTTCTTTTTCCCCCCCCCACCCCCCATCCCCTTCTTTTCCACCTTTCCCTTTCCTTCTTTTTCCTCCACCCCTTTTCATCCTCCCAACACCCCCCTCCTCCACCCCCATCCCCTTCCTCTTTCACCCTCTGTTCCCGCCCCTCCTCCCCCCTCTGTCTCCGCCACCCAAAATACCCTCCTCATCTCTCATCTCTCCTCTCCTCGCTCCCCTCTCTCTTCTTCAATCTTCTTCTTCTTATTTCTTGTCTTCTTTCTCTCTTCTTCTTTTCTTTTCATTTCTTCTTTTCTTCACCTCCTCCCGTCTTCATGTCTACCTCGTCTTCTTTCCCTCCTCTTCCTTCCTTCTCCTCCACCTCCTTCCTCCTCCTCCCATCATCTTCTTTTCCCTCCTTCTTCTTCTTCTTTTCTTTCTTCATCCTCCTCCTCCTCCTCCTCCCTCATCTTTCATCTTCATCTTCTGATTCTGATTCTGTCCCTTCCCCCCCCCTTTTTTTTTTATTTCGTTTTTGTTTTTTTTTTTTTTTTTTTTCAAATTCAGTCTCTTTATATTTCCTCTTTTTTTTACTGTTTTGTTCCCTCTATCTTCTTGAATTTCCTCCTTGTCTTTTTTTTTGCTTCCTCTTTTTCCTTCTATTTTTCGGCATGAAATCCTCGTACCACACAGTGAACACAGCTCTCTGTTTTTTGTTGTTCACTCTGTCTTCCTGAAGAAGATCGCGGCAGGTAGTAGTCAGCAGTGGTTCAGACACCGCACCGACCAAGCGAACGAGACTCCTGATGGATGCAGGGGACGTAATACAGTGTAAAGTTTAATTTACGACAGTGAGGGAAGAGTTTATCTCCCGTCTCACATCTGTATCGCCGGCTGGGGTTGGGTTGGCCTGGCCTGAAAGGGAGAATGATAACTCTATGGGGGAGATGGGTAAGGAAGGGTGAGGGTTGGGTGGGTGGGCGGGGAGGTCTGTGTATCATGTGTATGGCGTGCGTGTGCAACACAGAGAGAGAGAGAGAGAGAGGGTGGGGGGAGGGGCAGGGGGGAGGGGATGGATGGGATGAGGGGGGTGGGGGGGGGGGGGGGGTGGGGG
>JADBJO010001195.1:167500-182500 GCA_016801955.1 Conus betulinus
TGTTGTGTGTGGTGTGTGTGACTACTACTGTCGCTGTCTCTCTGTCTCCGCTATGTATCTTGTCTGTCTGTCTGTCTGTCTGTCTATGTAATGTGTGTGTGTTGGTTGTGTGTGTGTTGTGTGTGGTGGTCTGTCTGTCTGTCTGTCTGTTTCGGTCTGTCTCGTCTCTGTCTTCTCTCTGGTCTCTCCTGTCTCGCGGTCTCTGTCTCTCTCTGCCTCTCTCTATCTCTTGTATGGGTGTGTGTTGTGTTGTGCGCGCGCGCGCGCGCGCGCGCGTGTGTGTGTGTTGTGTGGTATGTGTGTGTTTGTGTCTGTCTCTCTGTCCGCTCTGTCTCCTGTCTTCTGCTGGTCCTCTCTGGCGGTCTCTGTCTGTCTGTCTGTCTGTCTGTCATCTCGGTGTTGTGGTGTGTTGTGTTGTGTGTGTGTGTGTGTGTGTGGTGTGTGTGGTGTGTGTGTGTGTGTTGTGCTGTCCTGTGCGCTGGTGGAGTGTCTGTCTCTGTCGCTGTCTCTCTGTCCTCTCTGTCTCGCTGTCTCTGTCCTCTCTCCCCCTCTCTCTCGTCTCTCTCTCTCTGTATGTGGTGTGGTGTGTGTGTGTGGTGTGTGTGTGTGTGTGTGTGTGTGTGGTGTTTTTGTGTGTGCGTTCCGCCCCCCTCCCCACCCCACCCAACCCTCCACTCCACCCCCGCGCCCCCGCCCCACCTCTGACCCCCCCCCCCCCCCCACACACACACACGTCCCATTCCCCCCGACCTCTCTGGCGAGGTAGGTATGGAAAACCGGAGAGAAAAAGGGGAGAGGGGGGCGGGCCAAGAAGAGAGAAGGGAGGTTACTGGCGCACAGTTTAACAGCAGGAAGAGGAGGAGGGTGGGGAGGAGGCACTGGGGAGATCAAACACATCGGGGGGGGGGGGGGGGGGGAAGGGGGAGGAAATGATTGGGGAGGAGGGGGGGGGGGGTGTTCAGGGAAAACCAGCGGAGAAGGTGGGGGGGGGGGGGGGGGGGGGGGAGGGGGGGAGAAGGTTAAGTTGTGACTGGCTCGGAACAGACACGCACCGGAAAAACAGTTTCAAATTTTTTTTTTTTTTTTTTTTTTTTTTTTTTTTTTTTTTTTTTTTTTTTTTTAGAATGGCAAAACATGAACATCATGTCGATCTCCCACATCATCTATGGCAGAGGAGTAACAACAGCACAAACCAAAAATCAGTCATAAATTAGGCAAAAAGAAACGAGGAGGAGGAAGAGGAAAGGGGGGGGGGGGGGGGGGAGAGAACGAGGAGGAGGAGGAGGAAGAGGAGGAGGAGGAGGAGGAAAAGGAGGAGGAGGAGGAGGAGGAAAAGGAGGAGGGGGAGCACAAATGCCCCATACATCGTGGTGAATGATAGATTAGTTATGGTGACAAAAAAAAAAACATTTAGGGAGGAAAACCTGGTTAAAAATGCATTTACAAAAAAAAAAAACTATAGTGTAAATAATCATACAGCATGAAGGTGAAGGGATAGAGGGAAGGAAGAACCGATGAGAACGATAGAAAAGAGGAATGGACGAAAGAAGGAAGGAAGGAAGAAAAAAGGACATGTGAGAGGGGACTGACTCATTCACGAAAGAAAGAAGGGAGAATGAAAGAAGAGAGAATGAAAGAAGAGAGAATGAAAGAAAGAGAGAAAGAAAGAAGAGAGAGAAAAAAATGAACAGAGAATTAAAAAGAAAAGAGAAAGAAAGAACAGAGAATGAAAGAAAAGAGAAATAAAGAACAGAGAATGGCAGAAAAGAGAAAGAAAGAACAGAGAATAAAAGAAGAGAGAATGAAGGAAAGAGAAAGAAAGAAACAGTGAATGAAAGAAAAGAGAATGAAAGAACAGAGAATGAAAGAAAAGAGAATGAGAGAAAAGAGAATGAATGAAAGAGAGAATGAGAGAAAAGAGAAAGAAAGAACAGAGAATGAAAGAACAGAGAAAGAAAGAACAGAAAATGAATGAAAAAAGAAAAAAAAAGAACAGAGAAAGAAACAAAAGAACTATGGTGTTTGTTAGCATCACCTTTTGAAAATCAAGGTGAAAAACACACACACACACACACACACACACACACACACACACACACACACACACACACACACCTAATTTTCAGACAAGATTAGGTGTATAGAGAGATAGGGGGAGGGGGGATAAGATAAAAAACAATAGGCATCAAGCAATACATGGAATCCATCATCATCATCATCATCATCATCATCATCATCGTCGTCGTCGTCGTCATCGTCGTCGTCATCGTCGTTGTCGTCGTCATCATCATCATCATCATCGTCATCATCATTATCATCACCGCCATGTCATTATCATCCTGATCATCATCACCATCATCGTCGTCGTCATCGTCATCATCACCATCATCGTCATCAGAATCTTCATCCTCAACTACTTACCTTCCAATTCCTCACGGTTCGACATGATGAAGAGGTGGGGATGGAGGAGGTGGTGAGCCAAAGCACTCGGGTAGGTAGGTAGATAGGTAGGTAGGTAGGTAGGTAGGTAGGTAGGTAAGAAGGTGGATGCAACACACAACTGGAAAAACCAGGGCAGTCAACCAATCAATCAAGGTGCTGGGTAAGACGGTGAAGACCCGGGTAGGCGGAAAAGTTGGGGGTGGGGGGGGGGGGGGTGGGGGGGCGTGTAGGACGGGTACTGGGGTGGGGGGAAAGAAGGTGTGTGTTGGGAGGTGGGGGGTAAGGGGGGGTAAGGGGGGGAAGAATTCAACACCGTGCAAAACGTATCAGGAAAATCACAGGGAAACCAACCAAAAAAAGTGTTTTAATTAAAAAAAAAAAAAAATCGGAAAGAAAAAAGCAGTCAGGTCAATAACAAACAATTAGGGCAAGGGGGGGTATAAACAGGAGTCGAGGTGTCAGGGTAGAATGGGGAAAAAAAAAAAAAAAAAAAACAGGTCAACAACAACCAAAAAAAAAAAAAAAAAGAGGGCACGAATAAGGGGGAGTAGTCATTGCAAACGGTTTTTTTTTTTTAAATGTGAATGGAAAGATGGTGAATTTGTTTGAAACAAGTCCAGGACTAAGACAGATCAGTCTTGGCTAGGAAGGGTTCTAGATCAATTTAGTCATCGGCTTTCCGCATATCTTTTTTTCCCTTTGGTTTTCTGCTTTGTTTTTGTTCGTTTGTTTGTGTTCGCGATTAAATAAATGCATGTGTAAGGAACAACGCGAACTTCGTGTACAGGTAGTAATCTACCAAACATCTTGCTAAACTTACCACATTAAAAGGTTCGAAACTGGATAGTCTACAGACCCATAAGGATGCTTCGCCAGAGCTCAGTGGAAGACGATTGGTGAGATAATCTCGGGGAGCTGATTGGTTAGGTAATCTCGGGGAGCTATCAGTTAATTAACCCTTTTCACACACACACACACACACACACACACACACACACACTTTTTTCCTCTCCATCGACACTTCCTTTCTCCTCTTTCCCTCTCCATCCCTCTACCCTCTCTCTCTCTCTCTCTCTCTCTCTCTCTCTCTCCCATAGACTCTGGAAACGCTTATAAATTAAGCACGCGATGCTGATTCAAGTTGTCCTGAAAACAACAAAACGACCATATAGCACCGTGGTGAAACAGGAGAAATCGATGACTGATGACACAGAGATCACACTGGCACACACATCACAGGAACCCTCTTTGCCTCGCCACAATCAACAACCTGTTGGCACTCTAACATGACATAACAATCGCAGAGCGGTCACGTTCACATAGTGTGAATCATTTGCGCTTAGACCTGGTGTGTTCGACCTCTTTTTCGTAATTCAGCGCAACGTCGTGGTCATGAACCGAGAAACAACCATAAAGACAGCCTGGATTTCATTGTGGTCTGACGTTCAACGATCCCCCCCCCCCCCCCCCCCCCCCCCCCCCCCCCCCCCCCCCCCCCCCCCCCCCCCCTTCCTAAATCGAAGACCTGAAAACCAAACAATCTGCAGACCCTTCTGGCACAACCAGGCCTTCCAGACTTTATAGACTGTATGCTGAAGGAGATGGGAGTCATTCCCAGCACGTGCAGTCAGCTCCATGGCCGGGCAGACCCGGCATCAAGACCTTACCGGCATCACCGCTGGAAGCCACGGCCACACAGCCTTGTCCGGCACACTTCTAACCGCAACTTGGTTCTGTTCTTTTTCATCGTGTCTACTATACTTTCCGCATGACTTGTCAAGTGGCGTGCCACCTTTGTTAATTAAACAGCTCGCGCGCGTTCGGACGCCTCTTTGAGACAACGGAAAACAAAGACACGAATATTCCGCACCGGTGACTGACTCGAACGTTTTTTTTTTTTTTTTCCGAATCTTTTTTGTAATTAAACAGCTCGCGCGCGTTCGGACGCCTCTTTGAGACAACGGAAAACAAAGACACGAAATCCGCACCGGTGACCGACTCGAACGTTTTTTTTTTTTTTTCCAGAATCTTGTTTTCTGTCAAACTTGCCGAAAAAAAAAAAAAAAAAAAAAAACCGAGCAGGCAAAGAGTACACAAAGGAAGAGAGCGGACCCCCTGGCCCCCAGTGCCGTGATATCGCTTCACTAATGAACCCCACCCCCCTCTCACCACACCCAGGTACCAACACAGCTAGGAGATAATCAGTCGCCCCTGCCCCCTGTACACAGGAATCTTACAAATCGGTGATGCCTTAGTAGAGGAAGTCGGCCAAACTCTGGAACCCGGCACAGCCGAAGCGAAAGTGAGAGACAGGAGCGGGAACCGTGAGCGCCTTGGGAAGAAGAATGTTCCAGACCAACATCAACTGCGGAGATCCAGAAACCTGGCACGAGAGACCGAAGGAGGCTGGAGGGGTGGGGGGGGGGGGGTGGGGGTGGGGGTGGGGGGGAGGGAGGGAGGGAAAAGGGGCTGACGGTAGGCAGGTAGGGAGACAGTGGTGGTGTGGGGGAGGAGGGGGGTGTGTGGGGAGTGGGGAGGGGGATGGTGGTTGGAAGAGGTGCGTTTCTGCCGAGGTGCAGAATGTGCAGGTAGGATTTATATGGTTCCCAATTTTGTGTCCGCCGTTTGTTGTCTTGTGTTTAGTTCTCGTTTGACATCAACGTCCACGCACTATTGCTTGATTTGGGCGGGCAAACAAGAGATAAAAAAAAAAAAAAAAAAAAAAAAAAAGCAAGGAATGTACTAAATGGACAGTTAATTAATATCGAGGTAATTTCTTAACACTTTTTTTTTTTTTTAAAGCATAATTTGGAGGAAGGGGGCTGATGATGATGATGTCCCTTTAACACATGGCAAGATACTTAAAGGCCACTCACAAATGTCTGGTTCACTTGACCACAAGGACACTGACGTTCCTGCTGGACTTCACATTAAAACCGCCCGATTTTGATCTGTAAAACAAAGGTGTTATACCTCTGCAAAAGATCTGAAAACAGATTTCAATCTGAATCAAGTTTTCACATTTTCTGAAAAGTAGGTTTGTGTTAAACAGTGTATCAAATGTGGCTTGTTTCCCTTTACATCACTGTTCAACTGGCTCTCTGTAACAGAGATTCGGTTCTTGTGCAGTCATCGGAATGCATATCCCACCGATTATGGAGATCTCTGACTCTCTCTCTTTGCTGTCCTGACCTGTACGCCAAATCATGGCCAGGAATTCCTACAATGTGATAATAAACAACGTGATAATAAACAATGTGATAATAAACAGACAACAAAAATTTGGAATGCTCGTCCGTTTTAATAATAGCTGATGACTGTGTAAAATAACAATAATAACAAAAATATTTATAAAGCGCCTTGCCAAAAGTCCTAGGCGCTGACAATCCACACTCGTGTACATAACGGGCTGCCTACCTGGGTAGTGCCGACTGAAGAGCTGCATTCATTCAGTCGTTCCTCGTATCATCCAATCAATATCGTTCACCCAGTTTCTTTACTTCCTTCACTCTTTCAATTTCTCACGCAGGGTGCATGCTATGTGTCACGTGTCATCCATACCAACGGCCAAACTGGCGTTTCTCTTCCGAAAGTTGGGTGGTGGGGATTTTACGTGTGTGCCAGATGTTAGAGTGCGGTTCACACATGGAACCACAGTTTAAAGTCTCATTCGAATGACTGTTTGGGAAATGGAGTCGGTACCAATACTAACTCCGAGGGGAAAATCCCCCTAAACCGAAACGGCCCCAGCGGAGATTCGAACCCGCAACCCTACGATCAACGAGATTTACAAATCCGGCGCTCTACCAACTGAGCTATTCCACCCCCCCCCCCCCCCCCCCCCCCCCCCACCCCCCCCCCCCCACCCTCCCCTTTTGTGGTTACTTTCACTCACAAGAGCCAGTCTGATGCCAGGGCCCAGGGGCTGCTGAGGACATGAAGGCTTCAGACAGATCGAGGATCGTTTCGCGAACCCTGACCACTCATTCTGTTGGTCTATCTGTCTGTCTGTTATCTTTGTGTTTATCAGTCTGTTTGCGTGTCTGTCTGTATGTCTGTCTCGGTCTGTCTGTCTGTCTGTCTGTGTCTGTGTCTCTCTGAGAGAGAGAGAGAGAGGAGGGGGTACAGACAGACAAACCGTCAGACAGACAGGAAGACAGACCGACCGACCGACCGACACACAGGCAGACAGACAGAGAGACAGACAGACAAACAGACAGACAGACAGACAGACCTGACTACAAATCTGATGTATACTGCCGAGCCGGCCAGGCTTGCATCCCCCCCCCCCCCCCCCCCCCCCCCCCCCTTATTACCCCGTCATCCCTCACCCCCACTCCCCATCCCACCCCTACCGCATCCCTCTCCCTCACCCACCCACCTAATTCCACCCCCAACCCCACCCCCGCACCCCTATCATGTCCCAATCCACCACCCCTACACACATCCATGTCCAAAACGGGGGGGGGGGGGGGGGGGGGGTGGGGGGGGGGGGGGTGGGGGGGGGGGGGGGGGGGGGGGGGGGGGGGGGGTATGTCTGATCTGTTACACCACCGCACGCACCAGCGACCCCTGCACACCCTACTGTAGGCTATGTACCGGTACGAGGAACCGCCACTGCCAACGTGGGGGCCTCACATCGTGTAGTGGTGTGTGTGTGCCCTTCACAACCGGGGACGCTTAGTCGACCGGAAGAACAGGCCACTGCCAAGAGTGGGGAGAGAGAGAGAGATCGTGTACTGTGTGCTGAATGGGGGTGAGGGGTATGTGGATGGGGTGAAAGAGAGATATAGAGAGAGAGTTCTGAGTGGGGGTGGGGTATGTGTGTGTGTGTGGGGGAGAGAGAGAGAGAGAGAGAGAGAGGAGAGAGAGAGAGATTGAGAGAGAGAGAATGCTGGGTGGGGATGAGGGCTGTGTGGGTGGGGGGGGGGGGGGGAGAGAATGCTAGGTGGGGTATGTGGGCGCAAGGGGGGGGGGAAAGAGAGAGAGAGAGAGAGAGAGAGAGAGTGAGAGTGAGAGAGAGAGAGAGGGAGGGAGAATGCTGGGTGGGGGGGGGTGGGGTATGTGGGCGAGAGAGACAGACAGACAGACAGACAGACGGGCAGACAGACAGGCAGACAGCCAGAGAGAATACGGGAGGATGAGGATGGGGGTGGGGAGTATGTGGCGGGGAGGGGTGTCGTGGGGAAATGGCAGGGAAGGTGAACTGAGAGACGAGGGGGGGTGAAAGAGGGGGGGGGGGGGGTGAAGAGTGAAGATAGGGGGAAGGGAGGTGGGTGGGTGGGGGAGGGTTCGTACGAGAACGTGGTCGTTTCAAAAGCCTATCATCAGGGCGTGTCTTCGCGAAAAAGGGCGAAACAAAACAAAACAAAACAGCAACCAAAAAATAAATAAATAAAAATAATAAATAAATAAAATTAAAAAAATAACCGTTGGTTATCCCCCCCTCCCCCAACACATCTCCCCGTCCCCCCGTCCCCCTTTCAGAAATTACTGCTGATGCTGTGGGTTCATGATCCCTCAGAACATTTCCGATGTTCAGGCCTGTGATATCGCTGGTAGTCTGACGTGTTTAGCATCAAAGACAATAACTATGATCCCTGAAAAAAAGTAATTATCACGCCTGACAAACAGTATTGGTCATCTCTGAAAGAAGGTGGGTAGGGGTGACTCACAATAGTAATTATCACTCCTGATAAAGTCATTATCATCTCTGAAAGAGGTGGATAGGGGTGACTCACAATAGTAAGTATCGCTACTTACAAACAGTAATGATCATCTCTGAAAGAAGGTGGGTAGGGGTGACTCAATAGTAGTAATCACTACGGATAAACAGTAATGATCATCTATGAAAGAGGTGGGTAGGGCTGACTCACAATAGTAATTGTCACTCCTGATAAACAGTAAATGATGATCTCAGAAAGAGGTGGATAGGGGTGCCTCACAATAGTAATTATCACTCCTGATAAACAGTAATGATCATCTCTGAAAGAAGGTGGGTAGGGGTGACTCAATAGTAATATCACTACGGATAAACAGTAATGATCATCTCTCTGAAAGACGGTGGGTAGGGCTGACTCACAATAGTAATTATCACTCCTGATAAACAGTAATGATTATCTCAGAAAGAGGTGGATAGGGGTGCCTCACAATAGTAATTATCACTACTTACGAACAGTAATGATAATCTCTGAAAGAAGGTGGGTAGGGGTGACTCAATAGTAATTATCACTACGGGATAAACAGTAATGATCATCTCTGAAAGACGGTGGGTAGGGCTGACTCACAATAGTAATTATCACTCCTGATAAACAGTAATGATTATCTCAGAAAGAGGTGGATAGGGGGTGCCTCACAATAGTAATTATCACTACTTACGAACAGTAATGATAGTAGTCTGAAAGAAGGTGGGTAGGGGTGACTCACAAGTAATTATCACTCGTGATATAAACAGTAATGATCATCTCTGAAAGAGGTGGATAGGGGTGACTCACGACAGTAATTATCGCTACTAATAAACAGCAATGGTCATCTCTGAAAGAAGGTGGGTAGTGGTGACTCATGCGCATGTGTATAGTTCTTGTTTGGTGTGTCGCGTGGTTAATAAACAGCGATGAGAATAGACGTGACTCTTCCGACCACTCTGCGGACGTTACTATTTATAGTACGCGCGGTGTGAAAATGGCTGAACATGGTTTGAAAAGATTTATGTTTGGACCTATGTCCTTGAAAGACAACATGGAACTTGTTTGTGTGGATGGTGGGATGGATTTTAAACAGAAGGGTAAGGTAATGTTGCTTATAGCCCAGCCGACCACAAAGGGCCATAATCAGGGCTGTCACTGCGTTGAAGTCAACTCACAAGTCATTAACAAAAATCATTCACAGAACCATTTAAAAACACACCTTCTAAAAAACACACCGGAAATTTCGTTAAAAAAAATCTTTCTTTTGTAGAATCAGATGAAAAAAGATGTTGATCTCTTTCAGAAATTCAGATGGGGACATCTCTGAACAAGGTTTTTCATGGTGTCTGCTGTAAAGTGTTTATGTCTCACATCATGCAAGTCCCAACACTCTAAAACAATATGTTTTCACTGTGAGTAGTACATGACATGGAATGCACCATGGAGCTTCTTCACCTCTCTTAAAAGATGAGAATGGGTGTAACAGGAGTGGCCTGAATGCAAGCGGCATTTTAATTAAACAGAAAGAAACTTAATCAGAAACTAGATTATGCACTCTTCGTCTTTATTTTGCTTTATTTTGTTTCATTTCTGTGTCCTTTATTCATACTTCAGGCTACTTGACAGGCCAAACTCTGTAAACGTACTTGTGATTGGTTAAAATGGTCGTTCGCATCCATTCGTTCACTGGCATTCACTTAACACAGCTGCAGATGCCAGAAGATTGGAAGTTGAAAGGGGGAGGGGGTGGGGGAAGGCGGAAAATAGTCATACTTTTTTTTTTTTTGGTGCTCACAGCTTACTCTAGTCGTAAGATCAGTAATCAATGTTTTCTTCCTTTTTTTTTTTTTAACTCGCTATCCGATGTTTTTTTAACAATATGCATCCCCAGGATGAGCTGGCGACAGACAGTGGAGAGAGACCTCAGACTCGTTGACAGAGGATGGAGTGACACTAGCAGACTGGCTGAGGACCGTGCACAGTGGAGCGCCTTCAGAACTGCCTCATGCGTCGCAAGACGCTGGAGCATCTAAGAAAGTCTAATCCCAGCGGGAGAGAAAAAAAACTTTTTTTTTCTTTAATAATTTTTTCACACGAAATTCACTGTCGTCCTTCCAGAACTAATTTTGGTTGTGTGCGCTTAACATGATGTGTTTGCTATGACAGTATCAGGTCTCTCTCTCTCTCTCTCTCTCCTCTCTCTCTCTCTCTCTCTCTCTCTCTCTCTCTCTCTCTCTCTCTCTCTCTCTCTCTCTCTCTAGAAAGAAAATAAACGCGCTCGTCGTAAAAATACATAAATAAATGTAAATCAATAAATCAATCAAGTAATAATAATAATCGTTACGAATTTTTGAAACCAGTGAATTTTCATAGCAAAAGGAATCACGTTATCGCCGAGAGAAGAAAGAGGGCGGTGGGGGTGGGAGGGGAGGGGGGTACAGTGGGTAAGAGGGGAAAGGGGGAGCCAACGGTTGCAGAACCCTCCCCGAGCACATTCCTAAAGGGCATGCACAGAGCTAGAGTGGGACCTTCCTCCTCCTCCCCCCTCACCCCTCACCACCCCACCCTTCCCCCCACCCCCTTCTCTCTTTCCTCGCTGAGTCTGTCTTGAGACTATGAAGTATTTCGGCAAGGAAAGAAGCAGGAGGCGAGGAGGAGGAGGGGGGGGGGGGGGGGGGGGGGGGGGGGGGGGGGGGGGGGGAAGGAGAGGAGACGGGGGGGGGGGGGGGGCGGGAGGGGGGGAGAGGGTGAGCCGGAGCTGGGTCGGCCGGTTATGACTTATCCAAAAAAGCCCTCCCACCCGAGAATTGGGGCCTGGGATGATTTGATTTCAAAGACTCCTCTCTCTCTCTCTCTCTCTCTCTCTCTCTCTCTCTCTCTCTCTCTCTCTCTCTCTCTCTCTCTCTCTCTCTCTCTCTCTCTCTCTCTCTCTCTCATGTCTCTCTCTCTCTCTCTGTCTCTCTCTCTCTCTCTCTCTCTCTTTCTCTCTCTCTCTGTTTTTCTCTCTCTGTCTTTGTCTCTCTGTCTGTCTGTCTCTGAGTTCTGAGTTCTGAGTTCTGAGCTCTCTCTCTCTCTCTCTCTCTGAAGATATGGGTTAAATAAGGACAGTTAGCGAACCCAGTATTCATTGTGAATGAATTGAACAGTAAACAGGTCAAGCAGGCTGCTAGTCTTTTCTTCACCCACATGCTCAGACAAACCATTTTCTAATTACTCCACCTGTTGTGCCTTTGGATTATTCGCCTGTTATGCCCTTTGGATTCTTCGCCTGTTAGGCCTTTTGGACTATTCCCCTGTTATACATTTTTGGTTTCTTCGCCTGTTATGCCTTTTAGATTATTCGCCTGTTATGCCTTTTGGACTATTCCCCTGTTATACCTTTTGGTTTTTTTCGCCTGTTA
Organism: Conus betulinus; assembly: GCA_016801955.1. Lineage (NCBI taxonomy): Eukaryota > Metazoa > Mollusca > Gastropoda > Neogastropoda > Conidae > Conus > Conus betulinus. The sequence continues at coordinate 179,031 of JADBJO010001195.1, forward strand.
TATGCCTTTTAGATTATTCGCCTGTTATGCCTTTTGGACTATTCCCCTGTTATAGTTTTGGTTTCTTCGCCTGTGTTATGCCTTTTAGATTATTCGCCCGTTGTGCCTTTTGGATTATCCGGCTTTTGTGCCTTTTGGATTCTTTGCCTGTTGTGCCTTTTGGATTATTCGTCTGTTATGCCTTTTGGATTATCCGCCTGTTGTGCCTTCTGGATTATTCGCCTGGGATTATTCGCCTGTTATGCCTTTTGGATTATTCGCCTGGAACTGTTCGCCTGCTATGCCTTTTGGATTCTTTGCCTGTTATGCATTTCATGGGTACAGAATCATAATGTTCCGGATTTGTCAGAAACCGTCCTCTTCTTAAACTGATGCGTTATAATCCACTTGGCTGTTTCTGTTTGTCCTCGTTCTCTTTTCCAGTCCCTTGGTCCATCAACCCACCTCTATCCCCTATTCCCTACACACACACACACACACACACACACACACACACACACACACACACTGTATGAACTCTGATCGTAGTCATGGCAACTTAGGGGACTGAAAAAGGCCATGGAAACAGGTGTAAATATAAAACACGCACACAAAACAAGACACAAGACACATGGAAACGCTTATTCAATACATTTACTACGAGGCTGATAAATGAATTTACGACAAATATGTTACAAGTAATCATGTATTGAAATGAAGTATGGCTAAGACAGATTTTTTTTTTAATTGCATTAATGAGAGAAGAGAGAGAGATGAGAGAGAGAGGGAGAGAGGGAGAGGGAGAGAGGGAGGAGAGAGAGGGAGGAGAGAGAGAGAGAGAGAGAGAGAGAGAGAGAGAGAGAGAGAGAGAGAGAGACAGACAGACAGAGACAGAACAGAACAGAACAGAAAGAACTGAACAGAACAGAATTTTATTCAAACGGGCCAAAGCCCCATTTGAAGGGGTGTAAACAATAACAATGAATATATGATACAAATAAGATTGAAACGGTCATCCCAATGTCAGCATGAGATTTAGGTAAAATGCAAGACTGAAAACAGTTTACCAGCTTACAAAGCTTACAAGAGAGAGAGAGAGAGAGACAGACAGACAGACAGACAGACAGAGACAGAGACAGAGAGAGAGAGAGAGAGAATATGAATTCAGAATAAAAAAAAGACTCTTCAGAAAGAAAATAAATAAACAGAAGTAAAAGAAAGACCATAATACATGAGGAAAGAAATTTTTTTTTTTTTAAATGAAAGGAAAACACTAACAAACAGATGCAATGTAAAGACAAAGTATATGAGTTTTTTGTTTGTTTGTTTGTTTTGGGGAGGGGGGATATTGTTGTTGTTGTTGTTGTTGTTTTATACGAAACAACGAAAAATAAATTTTGAAAAATTTTCCTGGCACATAACAGGAAAGGGGACCTAAAAGTTTGTGCAACACCGTCACACAGAAGTGGGAAGAACAACAACAGTTTACCTCTGTGGCCCACTATGGCGTGCGCCGATCACGTGCTTTCGGTTGCCATGGAAGTTGAAGAGTAAGGTATTTCTCTCAGATAGCATGAGACCCTAAAAACACAAGCCGGCACAAACTGCAGGAAGAAGGGTGGGCATATCAGGGGGAGGGGGGGGGCATGGGGGGGGGGGGGGGGGGGGACAAGGGAGGTACAGAAAGAAGAAGAGGAAGATGGAGGCTAGGAAGAGGAGGGGGAGGGAGTGGTTGGGTGGGGGGGGGGGGCGGATGAAACGGGGAGGGAGAGGGGGATGCTGCTGGGTTTAGGGGGATAGACGGGGTGGGGGGGGGGGGGGGGGCGACTAGTTCCCAATGGGCTATTATGTTCTTAGTTCGGTAGTTAGCTCCAGACAGACAATACCGACATATAAATATATAAACGTTCTTTTTCTTTTTGTTCCTCTCTCTCTCTCTCTCTCTCTCTCTCTCTCTCTCTCTCTCTCTCTCTCTCTCTCTCTCTCTGGTGCTCTCTCTCTCTCTGTGGACTTTCTCTTTCTCTCTACCTGTGGTCTCTCTCTCTCTCTCTCTCTCTCTCTCTCTCTCTCTCTCTCTCTCTCTCTCTCTCTCTCAGGTCAGGAGCAAGATCTATGGCGAGTAAGCTGGAGAGATGAGAATTTGCCTGTAGAAAAAAAAATGAAGAGAAACGTTCGTATTTCTCGACGGCTATGTAGACTAGAGGGATTTCAAAAATGTGTTCGTAACTTTCGTGGGTGGTTTCCCCCCACCCCACCCCACCCCCCCCCACCCCACCCCTTCCTCCTCCGCAACCAGTAACTGTGTTCGTAGCCTCGTTGACGGCTCAGCTCAGCAACACTCAGCTTTACTAACTTAACGGCCCAGTGTGTATGTGCCGCTGGTGGGTGGGTGTATTTGTATGTTGTGTGTGTCACGAACATCGCAGAAGAAGAAAAACAAAGAGAGAGAGAGAGAGAGAGAGAGAGAGAGAGAGAGAGAGAGAGAGAGAGAGAGAGATGGTCATCGTTTTATTAAACAGTCAAAACGTTTTTGAAAAACATGTTGTAAAACTTCACATGCGGTAATAATACATATGTTTATGAAAATAAAATCTTAGAGCAGAAAATATTCTCTCTCTCTCTCTCTCTCTCTCTCTCTCTCTCTCTCTCTCTCTCTCTCTCTCTCTCTATCTCTATCTCTAAACGCTTCATAAAAACGTTAATGATGTGTGAGTGGTGTTGACTATCATGAATTTTATAGTCTTTAGTGTTTACTTTGCTTACTACTATCTTTTCTTATATTTTTCCTCAATTTTGTACATGTTTGCATTTATGTGTATGTGTAAAGTATGTTTATGTACATGTATATATTTACATTTTGTATACGTGTGGGTATATATTTTTTGTTTGTTTATTTTCGTCTTTTGTATAGCATAGTAACTTTAAAAGTATCCTGTCATTTCCTTGTCTACATGTGTAATTATTATAAACATTTTTGAACACACTATAAGCATTAGCTTGTTGATGTACAAATTTTCACATTTTTTGTAAAGCTACGCGATTGTAAAGTGTGAAATACATTTGTTTAAACCAGAGAGAGAGAGAGAGAGAGAGAGAGAGAGAGAGAGAGAGAGAGAGACAGACAGACAGACAGACAGACAGACAGACAGACAGACAGACAGACAGACAGACAGGCAGGGAAACAGAGGCAAACAGACAGACAGACAGACAGAGAGACAGAGACTGAAAGAGACAAATACAGAGAGAGAGAAACAGACAGACAGATAGACGGACAGACAGATAGAGAATGGATGAGGAAGACAGAACAGCAGCAGACGACAGGAAAGCACGGAAAAAAAAAAAAAAGAAAAAAAATGTATAAACAATAGTGAAGAAGCACGTCAAGGCAGGGTGAAGGAGAAATCACACACACACACACACACACACACACACACACACACACACACACACACACATGCGCGCGCGCGCGCGCGCGCGAACACACACGCAGA
>JADBJO010001195.1:187500-257500 GCA_016801955.1 Conus betulinus
CCCGTTTCAACAAGGTATCATCCTCCTCAAAGATTTTTTTCTGTCGATGTATCACGGTCGAAATGGTGTAAATACGCCGACTTTTGTGTTAACTGACATTTAGACTGACATAAGTTGATTTTTTTTTTCTTTTGTTAAAACCTAAATACACATTTATTAGTTAACAACGAAGATAACTCATGTTTGGAAGCGGATGACTGTCGAAAGTAGGGACCTTTAAACTAGACTTTTTCGTCACGCCGTGCTCATTCAGTTACTGGCGTAGAATTCCTTACCTACTACAAGTTGCCCTGTTGCGTAGATTTGCCGACGATAGAATACTGTAATAGTACTGATTAATTCAGTTTAGTGAAAACGCGTAGTTCATGAAATGTAGTTGAAGAAAACCAAATTCCCATAACCGATTAATCGATCAGCTAAGCTGAATATCATTACTGTTCATCGAATAACCAAAAAAAAAAAAAAAAAAAAGTTGATGGGGAAGTGTCAAAAAAATGAAAGAACGTTTGATAGGCTCCCGCAGGGTAAGGTTGGACTTTGTCCTAAAGGGGGTGACAAAATAATCAGAAGAAAAAAACTATCCAGCAGGAAGTATGGTGTGGAACAGACGACGACGTCATGCGGATTTTTTTTTCTTTTAGTAATATCTGAAATATTCATGTATTCACCAATCTACCCGTTAGTTCGAATGAGCTTAAGGGCTTTGCTAGTTTCGTATCGTCTCCATCCGGAAACAGACTTGCTTTATCAGAGATTCAGTTTCTTCGTATGTGTGAAAGGTGGGGGGTTATTCCACATAAAGCTCATGTGTGTCTGTATGCGCTTGTGTGTGGAGGAGTACAGGGTAGGGGCCAGGATATGGTGTGTGAGTGTGTGCGCGGGCGCGCTTGTGTATGTGTGAAGATCTGTTTTACGAATGTAAATACTGTAGTGAGCATAACTGGAATACGCTCTCAACTTTTCTTTTATTTTTTGTGTGTGTGTGTGTGTGTGTGTGTGTGTGTGTGTGTAGGGAAAAAGCAACTTGTGACGGTGCCTTGTGATGCAAATTCAGAAAGATCAATATTTTGCTATGCTAATCGAATTCATTAAAGCACCTAGGCGCGTACGTGTGTGTGTGTGTGTGTGTGTGTGTGTGTGTGTGTGTTTGTGTGTGTGTGTTTTCTAAGCGAGCTACCAACAGCGATGCTACCTTCCGTAAGATCTTCCAGTAAACTGCTGAATGTAACGTTCTAGAACCTGTCTCACTGCACAGACATACGTGAGATCTGTAGAATTATTATAACGAAAGGAAGCAGGGGGGGGGGGGGGGGGGGGGGGGGGGGGGGGGGGGGGGAAAGAAGGGGGGGAGAGGAGGAAAGGGACTGCAGAAAGGGGGCCGAGCGAAGAAGAGGATGGGAAAAACCTGCGCAGTTCTGTGGGCATGTGAAAATCGGGGGGGGGGGGCGGGGGGGGGTTCTTTGGGTCTGGGTGGGGGGGGGGCAGGGGGGGGGGGGGGGGGGGGGGGGGGGGGGGCTTACGTACGTAATCTCTACCTGTAACGACAGACTCGCCCACGAACTGTATGTAGCCTAGTGCAGTCCGAGTGTTCGCCAAGAGGGCTGTTTTGGACCTTTATCCAGTATCGGCAGAAATGGGTATCGCAAACGCAGGTCTCCTTTGCCATGCAGAGATGTCGAGGTTTCTTGAATGATGGCATTCTGCAGTTCCCCCCACCCCCACTCCCTCTCTCTCTCTCTCTCTCTCTCTCTCTCTCTCTCTCTCTCTCTCTCTTCCACAGTACAGAGTAGAACGCATACTGATTTAAGGAACACATGGAGAATACCTGGTTTCTCACAGAAAGAAAATTGTCGGACAAGAATAAAAACGACCAGCTGTAATAAACTAAAATGGATGAACGTAGGAAATCAGTTGCAGGGTGTGGCACACTTTCCATGATAATTGTGAGTAATCAGTAATTACCTGTCAGGAATCGACTATGCTGGAGTTCGTGCAGTTCTTGTGTTGGTTTAGGATGAGCAGGTTCAAATTTCAGCAAGCTTTTTTAAAAGAAAAAAAATAGATAAACAAAGGATTATTCATTGTGGGTGTCAGGTGTGGCATGGCTATACACATTTTGTAAAGATTGATTTACTTTATATAAATGTGAACTTTAAGAACAGCTACGCGTCACAACTACTTATTGAAACCAAAACTGAAAAGTACCGTAAGTGCGCCGTAGACATGGTTTAAATTTGTCTCTCGTTTCGTTGGATGCCTGTCATTTTAGGCATAGTGCCTTCAATGAAAAGGAATGTATGAATACAAATGGGATGTTGGTTTCTTTAATACAGCAATAGAGGATCTCTTGATTACATTGTTTTTTGTCCTGTTCATTTCAGTCTCGGAGTGAAACAATTTCAGTCCAAGTATCATAAGTAAACCATGAGGCTTGTTCTCTTGTTTTCATTACGAAATGATGAAACCTTTTGAATTTTGTTATGCATATTTATGAAGCTAACGAGAGAACTGTAATATGATTTGCAAAGCTATATCATTTTAACGTTGGGTCGTCAGATTTAATTATTTGTATTAAATCATGTCCAACTACACGTTGAATTTATGAAAGTCCCATCAGTAAGGGGCCTTTGCCTGATCTGAATAAACATTCTTCTTCTTCCTCCCTCTCCTCTCTCTCTCTCTCTCTCTCTCTCTCTCTCTGAGAGTGAGTGTTTGTGTGTGTGTGTGTGTGTGTGTGTGTGTGTGTGTGTGTGTGTGTTGTGGAGAGAAAGAGATGATTCTGAATGTAAAAAGACTTACTTCCTTGCAACGAAAACCAACAGAGAAGGGTATTGAATTGCAGTGTTCGTGCATGTCCAATTTGATACAACTTGATTGTACCCCCCCCCCCCCTCCCCAACAAGCCACCCCCCATCTCCTTTCGCCCTCCCCGTGTTTCTCCGGTTCCCTCCGAGGCGAGTTTCTTCCCCCCTTTCCCCCCACTTCCCACCAAAATAAGATTTGTCCGGGGGGAACGAATTTCTTTGCCCCAGTTTCCCATCCCGGTCACCATTGTTTTGCCCTGGGCACTGTTTGGAGTCCCTGTGTACTGGAAATTGCCCTGAACCATGCTTAGGTCAGAGAGCGAGAGAGAGAGAGAGATTGTGGCGTGAAGGGTGTTTAGACGTGAAACTTGAAGATAATTAAGAATGATTTTTTATAAGGATCGTATGTGTGTGTGTGTGTGTGTGTGTGTGTGTGTGTGGTGGGCATATGTGTGCGTGCATGCGTGCGCACTTGCGTGTGTGCATATGCGTGAGTTTGTTTGCTTTCTTCTATCGCACATGTATTTAAAGTACAGTTGTTGTTTTTTTTTAATCACAATGCTGGTGAAAATTCATTTTGAGGATAGGAATACCTTAACCGAAAGTTAAACAGTAACGTCATAGTGTGTTGGTGAATTGATGGTTGAGATAATTAAGTGTAGAGTATCACGTACGGGAATCTTCACGGATAAAAAGGTTGGTGCAATGAACGGCATGGTTGACTGGAGACGGGCTTGTTGGGTGATTCTTTTATCCATTTGACCTTTTCTTTTTTTTCTCTAATGATTTGGCCCGTGACTTTGGGCATGGCTTGCCCGTGTGTGTGTACATGTTTTTCCTCTTGCAGTCTTCCTTGTCCAAGAGCGATATCGAGGGTGAGTGCCTATGGGTCTGCCGAACCTTGAGTGTCCCTCCCTCCCTCCCCCGGATTTTTTGGATTGAACGGTTATCCTTCAGGATTTTCCACCCCCTCCCCCCACCACAGCACCATCCCTTTCCCCACTCCTTCCCTCCTGTTCCACGCGTGTCCCACAACCTTCTCTCCTACCGCATCCCCTTTATTTTTCCTTCCTTTATTTTCACTGTTACATGTAATTATTTCCAAATGTGTCCGGTAACTATCCTCTCCCTCATTCTAACTTCGATTTCAGTCACCTTTTCCCCCCTCCTCACCCCTACTTTTTTTTTTTTTCTTTAAAACAAGAGTTCTGTTGTGGATTCTTGTGACTTCTTTCTGTCGTATGTCTGCGAATAGTAAGTCGGTTAGACCTGCCGAGAAATACGATGAATATGATGACCACGCATACATCAGTCAGATTCTTGTGTTTATTTCGCTTGTTTACCACACGCTTCTTTGGAGAGGGAGGGGGGGGGGGGGGGTGAAGTTGACTGGCTGGGTGTTTTTTTTTTTTTTTTTTTTTTTTTGACTGGCTGATCTTTCTTCTGTGATCGATTTTGTTGATTTTGAATGTGTCCTTAACCTGAGTTTTCCAGTGCAAAGTAACAATGTTGTGAACCTCTTCATCCCTCTTCATTCCTCCACTTCTCTCTCCCACGGTCTTTGCGTTCACGTCATTCACCGCACCCGTTGATTCTTTGAGGAGACCACACCCCCAACCCTCTTCCTCCTACCCTTTCTCCTCCACCTCCTCCTCCTTCCCTCTTCCTCCCCCCCCTCTCCCCCCCCCCCCCCCACCCCCCGTCCTCCTTTTCGAGTTTTGACTCATCTCTTCCGTTTCCTGAGGCAGTATCGTACGTCTAGTTCCTGGCAGTCGGTAGATCAAAGTTCCAATGGGAGCTCTCCGGAGTCAAAAAGGCAGTCTCTTTGCCGGTTTGGTCACGAAAACGATTTTTTTGTTTTGTCTTTGTTATTTCAGCATGGAAATAGCAATAAGGCGAAAAGTAAAAAGTAATTATGATGTGGAGACGGTGTCAGATGAAAATGGCAAGTCTGCTTGGAAACCATTATTTTGACAGCTTTTGATGCTGCTAAGACGTCAGATACAAGAGCCATAAGAAGGCAACAACGCTCTATAACCCTTACGCATCGACTGCCGTTACCATGAGGCTGAAGAGCAAGAAGACGAGTTTCGAGAGTTCAGGATTTTGGTGACGATGGGCCAGCGACCACACAGAGAAAGAGACAGATAGAGAGAATGAGAGAGAGTGCAACGACGTCAGTGATAATGACCGTCGCGTGACACACAATGACTGGTTTGTTGATTTTTCAGTCCAGAAAATGACTAGTTTTGATCAAGAGAACTGTGCTTGTGATCATTTGAGGCCAAGACGCTCCCATAGGATCCCCCTCAACATCAACCCCACCTGGGCAGTTGCTTCAGTCGCTGACGGGGCTCCTCCCAGCATCATCACCACCCCCTTCACTCCCTACCCCACCCTATCGATATACCTTCCACTCTTCCCTCGTTGGCAGTGACTCACACGTTTCCCTGGTTATGAACTACACTTTTCCTCTCCCACCCACCAACCGAAATCCTCCTTGTGTTTTATCCTCAGAGTCTGATTCAAATACCCCCCTGTATCTGTTTTTATTTTAAATTTTTACTTTTTTTTTTTACCTGGCGATAAGGATGATTTGAGTTTCAACTCACTATGGTTTGAGGGGAATGAGGATTGGCATTACACACTGATGGAGTGATTCTGTTTAAGAGTGATTAACCCTACCTGTTTAATAACTCCTCCCCTAAGTGTCCCCCACCACCCCTCCCCCATCCCCGATCACATTCCCACCTACCATACCCCACTGGTCAAAACACGTACCGGTGCCTTCCCCCAGTTCCACCCCTACACACTGTGCCTCACACCACTTGCACGTGTTTGTCTATTCCTACTACTCTCTGTCAGTGTGTCGTGTCGTGTGAGTGTTCTGTAGTTGCGTGCTGTGCGTGGCGTGTTGTGTTTGCGATGTTTGTGTGTGTGGTGTGTGTGATGTGTGTGTGTGTGTGTTGTGTGTTGAGCGCGTTCGCGTGCTCCCCCTCCGTTCCCCTTTGCTATCACTTCGTCTTTTTCGTATTTCTCCTTGCGCTGTAATATTTCGAAAAGCAATGTGATGTTTCATCAGAATGTTCATACGTACCGCCATTTCTTATCTACAGATGACTACACCCACGGACTTACAGAACCGACAGGACCGCAGACCATTAAAAAGATGAGTTTGTGGTTTCTCTCCCCAACCCGACTTTCCGTCCTGTTTACCCCCCCCCACCCCATGCCCCCACGTCTTCATCCCCCCCCACCGCCAAGAACACCATACGGTAACCTTTCCTATTCCCACGTCCGCTGTTTAAACATCCGTCCCCACCCACTGTCGTCCGTTGTATCCACTTTCGCTACCCCAAACCCGACCAAGCCACCAGTGCCTTCCCCCCAACTTCCCCCCCCCCCTCCCCCCTACGCCCATTTTTTTAACGGTAAAAACAGTCTCCCATAAATAATACACAATATCCCCAACACACCCCCCCCCCTTTTTTTTTTTTTTTTTTTTTTTTTGCGGGGTCCAGACATAACGGTGAACAAGTGTGGGGCGTTGCGTTGGGATGTTCAGCTGTCACGTGTGATGGCCCCACACCAAATATTAAGTGGAAAAAAAAAAAAGAAAGAAAGAAAAAGAGGTCCGAGCCAACCTATGTGTTTGCTTTTTTTTTCCATTAATATTATATTACCGGTCGGGTTACCCTGAACCACAACTATTTTTTCGGGCCTAGCGACCACAACAGCAACACCATTATGATAATGCTGATAATAGTGATGATGATCAATGATAGTTATGATAATTACAATTCTTCTTCTTCTTCGTGTTACTATCATCATCGTCCGTCGTCGTCGTTGTCGTTGTGTGTTGAAGACCGTTATTTGGACAGGAAAACCAGTGTAATGATCATGACGACAGCCATGTCGGTAGAGACGAAAGTAATAATGACTGATGACGTCAGTGTAAATAACGATGGTGTCCAGTTTTGAACAATTACTGGGTGTTTCGTCAGTGCTGTTGGTGAGTTGACTTCTTCACAACGCCCGCACACGGCCGTACCTGGGCTCAACGGCCGTGTTGGTTCGTGGGTAGCGGCGGTGATGTAGATGCTGACGAGGACGAACCGGTGTTAGGACAACTGAAGACGACGATGCAGAATAGTGAGAGAGGACAAAGACATTGATGCCTGTGGTTGAGACGATGACGATGCATGTATAAGACGTTGGTTTTGTCAGAAAAATGTTGAAGGTTGAGTAGTCTCAAGCATCTTTGCCGGTAGCTGTACACTGACGTCACACGTCAAACACCGCTCATAACACAGACACACTCTTACGCCGCGTATACCGACTCCATGTGCGTGAAATCTTGGCGCACGCTCGAGGAGCACCGGATGTGAAACAAACTTGCCGTGTGCGCGAGTAGCCGCCCTTGCCAGCAAGCTGGGCTTAATGAAACACTTCTGGATCTGACATGCACTAAAACTCGGTTCAGTACTAAAATGTGACAAGAGGATTGTAGGGTAGATTTTGTTTGTGTGGTGTTTTTTTTTGTTTTTTGTTTTAAGCCGTTGGATGAACACCCATGTCTTTTTTGTGTGTGTTTGTTTTTGTTTGTTTGTGTGTGTGTGTGTGTGTATTTTGTTGCTGCTGGTTGCACGTTTATTTAAAATTTTGTTAAGAGAACAAAGTCGCCCACGGTGAGTACAATCTGTGTGATGTAAGGAGTATATGTATATATGCTCAGAAGATCTTTTTAATTTTTCGGTTACCGACACGGATACTGTTTTTCGTATGTTGTAAGCTAACGCGAAAAATGACTCATGAGTATATTTCGCGTGATGAGACTGTGTTTGGCTTGTTACACACCAGCGCGTTCGCACAGATTACGTGTGCGTGCACGCTGCGTGTATTCGTACAGGATGAAATGTCTATGGTGCTGTCTGCCGTCTTCATGTATATATCTGCCACATTATGTACACACACACACACACACACACACATATATATAATATATAGTACACGCGCGCGCGCGCGCACACGCGCCGTTAAACTCCCGCACACACCACACACACACACGCGCGCGCGCGCGCGCGTATACTCGCCCCCCCCCCCTCCCCCTTGCACAGGACTGCACCACATCACCGCATGCACATACACACACACACGCGCGCACACCACCCACCCACCCACCCCACACACACGCACACACATATATGTATATATAGTACACACGCGCGCGCGCACACACGCGCGCGCGCGCGCGCACACACACACACACGCGCGCGCGTATACTCGCTCTCCCCCCTCCCTCCCCTTGTCACCCTTGCACAAGGCCTGCCACACATCACTCCGCATGCACAAACCCAACACACCACACACACACGCCACACCACTAACACACACACACACCACACACCACACACACACACAACACACACCACCACATATAGTACTGTTTTGTCCGCAGGTTTGTGGCAAAAGATTTTTGACTACAAACCTGTTCACTCTGTTTCCTATATATATATTTTTTTTTTACGTTTGATGAGTTTGTTATTGCTGTGTCTTTTATTTAATTGCTTTTGGTACAGTTTGACGACAAACACACGCGAGTCCAGGTGATCGTGGAGACGGCCACCCAAGTCTGTGTTTAACTCCCCCACCCCCACCTCCAACCCACCCCCACCCTTCCCTCCCCAACCCGTTTCGTGTCCGCACCACCTGACCCCCCTCCTTTCGCACACCCCTTTTGATCCCCCCCCCCCCCTTTTCCGACCCCATTCCGGTCTGCCTCGTGCAATCTCCTGCCGAACCTTGACACCTGTCAGTCTGTTCTGTCTCTGTCCTGTCTGTCTTCTGTCTCTCTGTCTCTCTGTCTCTCTCTCTCTCTCTCTTCTTTCTCACTTTCCTTTCTCTCTCTTTCTTTCTCTTCTCTTCTTTCCCTTTCCTTCTTTTCTTTCCCCCTCCCCTCTGTCTCTTCTCTCTCTCTCTCTCCCTCTCTCTCTCTCTCTCCTCTCTCTCTCGCTCTCTCTTCTCTCTCTCTCTCTCTCTCCTTTTTCTCTATCTCTCTTCTCCCTCCCTCCCTCTCTCTCTTTCCCCTCCCTCTCTCCCTCCTCTCTCTCCCTCCTCTCCTCTCTTTTCTCTCTTTTCTACCCCCCTCTCTCCTCTCTCTCTCTCTCTTTCTCCCCCCTCTCTCTCTCCTCTCTTTCTCTACCCCCCCCCCCCCCCCCTTGCTGAAGCGCCTGGTGCAGAGAGACTAACGCTGTGTTGGCTGACGGCAGATATCACGGAGGTGTTCGAGCTGTTTGACTTCTGGGACGGGCGTGACGGCGACGTGGACGCCTTCAAGGTGGGCGACATGTGCTTTCTGCCTGGGGCTGAACCCACCCAGGAGATCATCCGCAAGAACGGCACGGCATCTCACAAGCTGGGGTGGACAGGGAGAGAGAGAGAGCGATGAGGGGGGGGGGGGGGGAGGGAGGAGGAGAGAGAGGGGGGCGAGAGAGAGGGAAGGAGAGAGAGAGGGAGACTGACGGTGGAGATGAGATGTATGAGAGAGAGGAGAGAGCAGAGACCCCCCCCCTTGAGGGATGTTCTTGAGTAGAGAGGACCAAGCAATAAGGACAGAAAGTAGAAAGCCACCGGATAACCTGACAGCACCAGGGTAAGATTGAGACAGAGATAGGAGGACGGCGGCGACCTCGATTGAGACAGACAAAAGAGACACACACAGCACACACACACAGTGACAGATACATACACCCACGACGCTCTCACGTAACACAACAACAGACACACACATACACAATCACACACCCGCCAGCACAACTAATCTCTCTACTCTCTCGTCAATCTCTCTCTCTACATCTCCTGTTCTCTCCTCTAATCGGTGCTACAACGATCACCACATCACACACACGCACTGGCGCGCGCACGCGCACACACACTTCACTCACACACACACCCCCCTCTCTCTCTTTCTCTCTCTCTCTCGCACACCACAACACAACACTCTCTCTCTCTTTCCTCGACTCTCTCTACTCTCTCGTCTCGCACGCACGCACGCACCACCTACATACACACAACACACGCACAGACATACACACACACACACACCACACACACACCACTTCCCCTACACACACACACACTGGCAACACAAGGACGCCCCCCCCCCCCCCCCCCCACACACACACACCTCACGCACAGATGAGCATAACTCTGAACCTGGTTGTTGCCGCCGGACTCGGGCTGTGGGCGGGTGCAGGTGAGAAGCCCTACAGTGGATAGTTCCTGCCCATCCACAGAACCTCATCAGCAAGGAGAAGGACACCGCCAACCTTCGCCGACTTCACGAGGCCGGTTCCAGAACTTTCGACGGGCGAGTGCCCGGTGCTTTCTCTCTCTTTTCTCACTCTCTCTCCTCTCTCTGGGCAAGGGGCGGCCTCTAATCACGCACGCATGTGGGGTACATACCACAACACACGCACAGACATATTCTCTCCAACACACCACACACTCATCTCTACTGTCTTCCAGTCTGCCCACACACGTCACACACACACCCACACGGTCTGCCGTCGTCATGTCTTCGCCCCCCCCCCCCCCTGTCCCTTCACTCACACACCACACACGCACCAGAGCGACGCTAACTCTCCGACCTGGTTGCTTGCCGTCGGTCGTCTGTCGGGCTGCAGGCTCCAAAAGCCTGCTCAAGTTCTGGACCGGAGTTCAAAGCACTCGCCTCCCATTTACTAGACCATCAGTCTCATCGGGATGGGACACGCGCAACTCTCGCCGACTTCAACGAGGCTTCAAGACTTTCCGACCAGCGAGGGCCAGGCTTCATCCCGCTGCTGACTCTCGACATCTTTGACGGGCCTGGGTAAGGCGGCCCTGGAGGCTGGGTGTGGTGTGGATGTGACGCTCTCTCTGCTTCTCTCTCTGGAGTCTCTCCTCTCTCTCTCTCTCTCTCTCTGCTGTCTATCAACTGACTGTCTCTGTCTGTCCATCTGTCAGTCTGTCTGTCCGTCAGTCTGTCTGTCTGCCTGTCTCTGTCTCTCTCTCTGTCTGTTCGTCTGCTCCTCTGTCTCTCTCTCTCTCCTCTCTCTCTCTCTCTCTCTCTCTGTGCGTCTCACTCTCTCTGTCTTTCGTTTCTCTGTGTCTGTCTCACCTCTCTCTCTCTCGGTTCTTCGGTGCTCTCTCTCTCTCTTGTCTGTCTGTCTGTCTCTCTCCTCTCCTCTCTCCTCTCCCTCTCTCCTCCTCTCTCTCATCACTCTCCTCTCTGCTGTGCATGTCAAACCGTGTGTGTGTTGGTGTGTGAATGTGTGTGTGTGTTTTAAAGTCACTTCGTCTTCGACGTAGACCAGATGATCTGTGACAAGAGTGGGTGGGTCTAAACGTGAAGACACCGAATCTTAGACGCGGCTGCTACAAAGCATTACTGCTGCAAACTGCATAAACTATGCAGAATTATGCGCGGCGCGTGAAGTGTGATGGAACAATCATGATGTGTAATAAGCCTGGGAATCTGTGATGGGCGTGTTGTTTACTCTGCGACACAAGTTCCCCTCACCCCCCCCCCCACCCTCACCCACCCACCCACCCATCACCACCACTACCACCACCCTCACCCACCACCCCAGTGATGTATGTACCTTTTGCATGGACAGGCTCATGAGCGTATAGCATGAACGCATGGCCACAAAATACTACACCCGCACAGGTAGAAACACGCATAGACACTCGCACACGTATGCACGAACACACACACTCACTTTCGTACGCACGCACACACAAACGCGCGCACGCAAGCACAGATGTACACGCACGCGCACACGCACGCGCACACGCATGCACACACACACACACACACATACACACACACAAACATTCGCGCGCGCGTGCGCACACACGCACACGCACACACACACACACGCACAAAACACACACACACACACACACACACGCACAAACACACACACACACACACACACACACACACACACACACACACACACACATCTGCGCATCCATAAACGCGCGCATATTCACTCGCACGCGCACTGGCACATTGGAACTGATGGAAGCATCATCGGAGGTCAGAGGTCACTTGTGCAGACCGAGTGAAATCATTTGATGGCGGATTCTGTTGACCTGGCAAGTTGCGATTTATAAATAAAAATTAAAAAAAAAAAATTTAAAAAAAAAACCGCCTGACAAGAGTTTATCAAGAATTTTGGATAACGTTGAAAGCAGAATTAGGGCAAGTGGGAACGGTAGTGTGATTACAGACTGATGTCACATGAAGAGCAGCAGTCTGACATGTGAGAATTGAACTTCTTGGTATAAACGATTTAAACCAGTGAGAAACCACAGCATTGCCCATGTCGACATCATGGCCATTTCTCCCACTAAGCGGAGATGGGACAAATCCGCACGTGCACAGGGATACAAGCACGCACATGCGCGCGTTCACGCGCACACAAACGCACTCGCGCGCGCATACACACACACACACACACACACACACACACACACTCGAACGCACGCGCATGCACGCACGCATCTACACATTCTCCCAAGTGCAAACAAGAACACACTGGCACAAATCATGGATTGGTGCTGATGTAGAAAGGGGAAGGAGGGGGAGCGGAGGCATGTGGAGAGGAGGACATACACAGATTCGGCCACTCAGGTGTGTGTGTGTATATATATATATATATATATATATATATATATATATATATATATGTATGTATGTATGTATGTATAGGTGGGCATACACTGGCAGGTGTCCGTCATGGTGTGGCGATGATGTGGTTGTTGCAGGGGAGAAGCTGACAGACGAACAAGTGGACGAGCTGATCAAGGCCACCGACACGCGGGAAGACCTGGAGGGCAACGTCAAATACGAGGGTCAGTGCTGGCTAGAACACAGAGAGAGAGAGAGAGAGAGTGGGTGACTGACCAATACATTAACGTCAAATACGAGAATCAGTGCTGGCTAGAACACGCACACACACACACACACACACACACACACACAGATAGTAACTGGCTGACGAAATGGAAGGAAGGAAAGCCAAGAGAGAGTCAAACGAGAAAGAATAGATGGAGAAAAAGGAGGAGGAAGGATGAAACCAAATAACAAAGAAACAAAGGGAGAACAGAAAACAAAGAATGCAAGCGCGAAAGGAAAGAGAGGAAGGGGAACAAGAAGGAAAAAAAAAAGTAAAAAGAGAGGAAGAGTGAATTAATGAAAATGACGTGAGGAAGAACTGAAAGGCGGAAAGAAAGGAAGAAGGTATGAAAGATGGGAAGGAAGAAGAAATGGAAGGGGTTGAAAAGAAAGAACATAAAAGGAGCGAAGAGAGAAAGGAATTAAGAAAGGAGTATAGAAGGGTGATGAACAGATGTGTCCCTGTGAATGCGAGTTGCGCTGTTTAAACACCACACGTGTTCATGTAATCTTTGTCTGTTTCTGTCTGTCTGTCTGTCTGTCTCTCTCTGTGTATATGTGTACGCATACTTGGACGAGAGTTTGCTTGTGTGTATTATCCGTATTCTTTTTCAGTTGTTTGGCTTTTTTTTCTTTCTTTCTTCTGAGTTGACTGTGAAAGCTAATGTTTTGTTTTGTTTTGTTTTGTCTGTTGATTTGACTGTGAAAACTAAGCTTTTGTTTGTCTTGTTTTTGTCTTGTGATTTGACTGTGAAAACTAATGTTTCATTTGTTTTGTTTTGCTTTGTTTTGTGATTTGATTATGAAAACTAACAATTTATTTGTTTTTGGTTTTTTTTTGTCTTCTGGTTTGATCGTGACATCTAACGTTTTGTTTCGTTTTGTTTTGCTTCGTTTTGTCTTCTGATTTGACTGAAAACTAACGTTTTGTTGTTTCCTTTTTTGCCTTGTGAATTCACTATGAAAACTAACGTTTTGTTCGGCCGTCGTTTTTGTCGTGCGAATTCACTGTGAAAACTAACGTTTTGTTTGTTTCGTTCTGTGAAAACTAATGTTTTGAATTCACCATGGAAACTGACGTGTTGTTTGTTTCGTTCTGTGAAAACTAATGTTTTGAATTCACCATGGAAACTGACGTGTTGTTTGTTTCGTTGTGTTGCAGAATTCATCCAGAAAGTGATGAAAGGGCCGGAAAAGTAAAGCTGGAGAAAGAGGAAAAGCGCCACGAACAGTTCAACCAAACATATATGTATACTCGAACCTAACATCACTCATTAACATCGGTTGGTATAGTCACCGTCTAAAATTTTAAAAAAAAAAAAAAATCTCTGCATCCGCCTTTTTTCCCCCTCGGTACCAACTTCCGGGTCATTGAGGTCAAGGTCATACGGTGTTGAGGTTGGTTTTTTTTTTTTTCTTGACAGAACTATGGGATGTTATTCCCCCGTGTAGTGTTCCTTCAGAATGAAACAACAGCTGTACATAGGCTAGCCTGGACCCAGTCCGCCACCACTCCCGTCTTTTTTAATTTTTTTATTATGGAGGGGGGGGGTTGTTGTTATTGTCGTTTGGAAATTCAGCATCGTAACTGGGTTGAACAATCAGTATTGGGAATCATAGCGGTGTACACCTGTTTCATCCCCCCCAGCTCCCTCCTCCTCCTCCCCCCCCCCCCCCCCCCCCCCCCCCCCCCCCCATACTCTCTCCAGCTGTAACACACAGTCAGCCTTAGGCAGTGAAGCAGTGAGAATGTACGCATCTACTCGTTCAGTCGGTCCTTCCCCGTGACTCCCAACGTGAATCAGAATGGGGAAAAAAAAATCTTCCCCAGAGAGAAAACATCCTGGGTCATGGACTGAATGTTAGAATGATTTTTTTTTTTAAGCACATCAGCGAAATGTCTCGGCCATTCTGAATTCTGCTTAATACACCTAGCAGGGAGTTAAAACACGTGTGTATCTATCCGACATCTGTGTCCAATCAGAAGCCAAACAGCAGCAACACGTCAGGCTATGACCCCCCTCTCGCCCGTCTCTGGCCATTTTGGCGTGGGCATCATGGGAAGGCTGACTGAGCAAGTGAGAGCGTGCGCGCATGATGCTGCGTAGTGGGTCGTGTTTTTGCAGGAGCAGGTTAATAATGAGTAACCTGGGATCTGTAAAAGCCGATTCATCACAACACGACGGGGAAGTTGAAAAAAGAAAAGACGTTGGGGCCCACACATACATATATCAAAAAGAAAGAGTTTGGAATGAAGAAAAATCAGATGTAGTTTGTATCGTGAAGCATGTCTCTCTACGTACAGACTGGTCGGGGGTCGGAGGGGACGATTTAGCAGCACATTGAGCGTGCAAGGATGGTTTGATTTTCGTGTTTTTTTGTTGTTTTTTTTTTAAGGATGCAGCAGAGCCGTGATTATTGGAGACTATTTTATCATGAGGGAATGAGAAAATAAAACATGCGTCCGTCCATCGAAGGGTTTTGAGGTCTCGTATGTGTTGTATGATTCTCTCTCTCTCTCTCTCTCTCTCTCTCTCTCTCTCTCTCTCTCTCTCTCTCTCTCTGTGTGTTGTGTTGCATAATTGCCCCCCCTCTCTCTCGCTCTCGTTCTGTGTGTGTGTGTGTGTGAGTGTTCTTCCGCATGTGAACATATATATTTACTTAACTAAATCAATTGCAGCAATCCATGCAGATCAAACCCATGCATCACTATCCTCGCGACTGGCATCCTCAAAACTAGTATTGCAATTCTCTTTCTGCCTTCTCCTACTGTTACTGACCTTTCTCTCCTCCTCCTCCTTTCTCTTCTTGATTGTTTCTTCCACGTTTGTTCTCCTTCTGCTCTCTCTCTCTTCTCCTTCTCATAAACAACTCGTCATTCATCTTCGTCTCCAGTTCCACTGACATTTCATACTTTCCTTCGCCCTAAGAGGGAAAATGAATTTTTATTGTGTGGCGACCCAAGAAATACAGAAAGAAGAAGAAAAAAAAGAGAACAGGAGAAAAGAAAGACGAGAAACAAAAACAAAAGTACGTAGGAAGTAATTGGAGAAATGGGTGTGAGGGGGTAACTCTTTCTATCCGTTAGAATTATTTCCCCTGGCTTTAAAATACCTCCCCCCCCCCCCCTCCACACACGCACACACACTCACACGCACACTCTCTCTCTCTCTCTCTCTCTCTCGACTTGCCCGATGTCGTGTTGTCTTGAGTTCACCTTCCCATGATTTTCTCCCGAATCCCTCCCCGTTAGACGTCAAAAACCGTCCGGGGGTGCTGGTGGTTCGTGTGAGGGAGGGAATCGCTTCACAGCAAGAACTTTGAAAGGACCTGAGAGACGATGTGAAATAATTCTACCTTGTCGCCAATAACTGGAGTGCGGAGACGTGTGCAGATTCTACTGCCTGCTGCTATAGGGTTGATCCCTTGAATTTGTTTATTTAGCTCATCGGATGACAATGATGATGAATTTCATGCGTGTAGGTCAAATCTACAGGCGGATATCATGCAGAAGGCACACACTCCACAGGGAATACAAGTACCTATGCTTACAATACGCAGAAACGCGCGCGCGCGTGTACACACACCACGCGCGCGTGCACGCATGCAGACAGACAGACTGACACGCGCGCACACACACACACGCAAACACACACACACGAGCGCGCACGCACAGCGCTCGCAGGCACGCACGCACGCGCGTGCGCGCGCACACACACACACACACACACACACACACACACACACACACGCGCGCGCGCGCGCGCGCACGCGAACGCAAGATTGCATACGTATATCGGCGCGCGCGTGCACACACACACACACACACACACACACACACACACACACACACACACACACATTCAAGCGTTCCCGCGCGCACCTACTCAAGCATGCATACAACACACGCACCCCCCCCCCCTCCACCCCCCCTTTACACACACACACGAACGCACGCGCGCGCTTGCACACACACACACACACACACACACACACACACACAGCGAGAGAGAAAGAGTGCACATATGCACGGGCACAGAGAACTCCTGATCACGCGCACATAAGTGTGCGCCCACATTCTTGTTACATAACCCTAAGCAGCCTAAACTGATGTATGGGATATTTCGATTTTTTTTTTTTCTCTCTGCAGCTTTATGTTATGTTCTTCACCTATCTCAATCGGTTTGTATAAACTTTTTTTTCTGCTCTGCTAGATACCTAATTAAGTGTGTTTGCTGTGACCAAACCACAATTAACTAAATGTATCAAACTAATCAAGCATTCTCCTGTTATGTCAGTGATTCCGTGAAATATGGAAAATAAACGATTCTTTGACTTTTTTTTTACAGTTTTAAGTGATGGTTCGATTCAACACTGAATCAGTTGCTCTACACCTTTTTTTTTCTTGTTAAGTGGAAAACCCGTAATTAGTTCATGCGATTTTAAAGCGTTTCTAATTAAAGATATGAAACTCTGTGTGTGTGTGTGTGTGTGTGTGTGTGTGTGTGTGTGTGTGTGTGTGTGTGTGTGTGTGTGTGTATCAGTACATGCGATTTAATGCGTTTCTGAGTAAATATATGAATCTGTGTGTGTGTGTGTGTGTGTGTGTGTGTGTGTGTGTGTGTGTGTGTGTAAATAAACGTGCAGACATTTTCCCCCCAGTGAAACTGATGAATAAATACAAGCAAAGAGATGTAACGCTTTATCCACGGGGAAATTAGAAAAACACTTACACGCGTTATCATTGACATGAACTGAGAAGATGCCAAGCAAGACTGTAATTAATGTGTAAGCAAGGTACACATTGCCAGTTGTTGCGGTCTTTGGTATAAGGGAGGTAACTGCAATAAAATGGGCAAATTGGAATTTACAAGAGTTGTGAAACGTAGCAGAGAACAATAATTACGAAGACGTTTAAGATACAGTAGACCGCATGCTTATACACGATTTAAGAAAAAAAACAAAAAAAAACATATGTAGGTTTTGCTTGAATGAAACGCAAAAAAGAAAGCAGTATATTTTTACATATAATTCATCATCAGTCAAGTGTACCATCCCCAGCAGCTGGCTTTATGTAGTTTTTTCTTTGAATGAAACGAAAACATAAACAAGCTGCATTTCTTTTAATTTAATATATCATTACTTAAGAGTACCATCATTACCACCTGATTTTTATGTATGACATGTGACTTTCGTTTAAATGAAACGAAGAAAATGAGCAGTATTTTTCCGTCTAGAATGTCAGTAGAGAACTCCTTGATCACGCGCACATAAACGATTCTTTGACTTTTTTTTTCAGTTTTAAGTGATGGTTTCGATTCAACACTGAATCAGTTGCTCTACATTTTTTTTTTTTTCTTGTTAAGTGGAAAACCCGTAATTAGTTCATGCGATTTTAAAGCGTTTCTAATTAAAGATATGAAACTCTGTGCGTGTGTATCAGTACATGCAGCTGCGAAAATGCGTTTCCGAGTAAAATATATGAATCTCTGTGTGTGTGTGTGTGTGTGTGTGTGTGTGTGTGTAAAAACGACAGTCGTATCTACTCATCAGAATCCACAGCTGTTAGATGCTGTACCAATTCCGGTACGTACTTTCACGCCGATGCTGTTGCCTTTCTGTTTCAATACAGCCACAGAAAATGTTTATTATTTTTGGCTCTATTATTGTTCACACGATAATGAATTCCTCGCTCGCGTCCGCAAACACGCATAACCGGTTTGTGTGTGTGTGTGTGTGTGTGTGTGTGTGTGTGTGTGTGTGTGTGTGTGTGCGTGCGTGCGTGCGCGTGCGTGTCTGTGTGTATATATGCGTGCAAATGCATGTTTGCGTGTGGGATGTCTCTGTGTGTGTGTGTGTGTGTGTGCGTGGTGCGTGTGTGTGTGTGTGTAGTGTGTGTGTGTGTGTATCAGTACATGCGATTTTCAATGCGTTTCTGAGTAAATATATGAATCTGTGTGTGTGTTTGTGTTTTGTGTGTGTGTGTGTGTGTGTGTGTGTGGGTGTGTGTGTGTGTGTGTGTGTGTGTAAATAAACGTGCTAGACATTTTTCCCCAGTGAAACTGATGAATACATACAAGCAAAGAGATGTAATATTTTTATCCACGGGGAAATTAGAGAAAACACTTACACGCGTTATCATTGACATGAACTGAGAAGATGCCAAGCAAGACTGTAATTAATGTGTAAACAAGGTACGCATTGCCAGTTGTTTCGGTCTTTGGTATAAGGGAGGTAACTGCAATAAATGGGCAAATTGGAATTTACAAGAGTTGTGAAACGTAGCAGAGAACAATAATACGAAGACATTTAAGATACAGTACACCGCATGCTTATACACGATTTATGGAAACAAACAAAAAGAACATATGTAGGTTTTGCTTGAATGAAACGCAAAAAAAGAATGCAGTATATTTTTACATATAATTCATCATCAATCAAGTGTACCATCCCCAGCAGCTGGCTTTATGTAGTTTTCCTTTGAATGAAACGAAAACAAAAACAAGCTGTATTTTCTTTTAGTTAATATATCATTACTTAAGTATCCATCATTAGCACCTGATTTTTATGTATGTATACCGATGACTTTCGTTTAAATGAAACGAAGAAAATGAGTAGTACCCACGTTTTTTCCGTCTAGAATGTCAGTAGAGCTTAAAGGACTACAAGAGACACAAATTATTCTTTCAATTTAGGATAGTTATGGATACAGTAACCCCCAAAGTACCCAGTTTACATTTCGTTGATCATCAGATCATGAGATATCGATCACCAAAGTTCGCAATTCGCACCTGGAATTTTGAGCAAGAACGATAACAACCTGAAAAAGAACTACAGTAGCGTCCCTTACTTGTGACGTAGTAGTTGGAGCTGCGAAAGATGGCAGAACAGCAAGAAGAGTTGTGCTTGTCTTGTGAAAGCAGTGATTATATAACCCTTCTGCGTCAGATACCAACGACAATGTATCTACTGAAGGACCAGATGACTTTGTAAGGCCATACCAATTCGAACCTTACGCAGACGAGTCCACGGATGTAGCTGACATTGACTCGACCGTACTTGCCAGCAGCAATCATGAAGATCGATTGAATTCAAGTTTTTGGTAAGTTAAATAATGCATTATTGTTAAAGTAGTCAGATGTATCCGTTTGTATGTTAGCATGTAGAAGATGTGTATAGTAGTATAGTATACTTGATTAGCGTATATAGGTCGCGCGATCTGTGCTTACCTCTTGATCAGGACTTTGTTGACACATCGTTTGATTAGCGCAACTTTCTTTGGCCCAGTGTGGACTACACTTAATCTAGCAGTCTCACGGGCAGCAGTATCTTCTTACAGCATCATCACCATCGGTTTGTGCTCCAAACAACACTGTGTTATTTCTATCCACTATTTTGGGTTTTCTCGGACTATTTGGGAACCAGCCAGTGCTATAGTAAGGTAAGTCCATACCCAAGGCCATCATTTTGATGATTCTTTCGTTGTAACAAGGGGACTCCAGACAAGCTGACATTTTTTTCTACCTTTAGGAGCAGCCTCTAATAGGCAATGGATTAGGAAATGGGGAACAGGGGAAAAAAGAAATGATGAGGTAGTTGGGGAGGGACCGAGGGGGTGGGGTGGGGGATGGGGAGTGGAAGAGGTGGCGTGAGGTGCATCACTCTGATCAGACATTTGTCCTCCAACAGGGAGAACGCAGTAGGATACTTTTTAATAGCTCAGTGTCCTATGACCAGGTCCTCAGGACATCACTACACTAGTCTGGTGTCATTTGAAATCAATGGATTTGATATAATGTGTGTTTCACTGTTTGTGTATGACACTGTGTGACCATGTCTTAACTATGAATACTTTTAGATTTGAGTCCCATAATTTAACTGCCACACTCTGGTTTGCCAAGTTCTATAAAGAAGTGCAAGGAGACCAAATGAGTTAATTGTCCAGATTAGTATATTGGGCCCCAAAATGGGTCTGTTTCCTGCTTCATCATCTTTTTTTAAATTAATAGCTAGTTGGTTGCCCTGGTTTTTAATTTTTTACCAAAATGATAGACTGGGTGGTGCTTTTTTTTTTGTCAAATTCTGTACCCAGTACGTCATTGACAGTGACAGCTTGACATATTTCAACTATTTGCTTGCATAATCCAAAAGATCGCTTTTTGATTTATTGATTTTTTAAAATATTCCCCCAGCCATAGCTGAACAGAAATTTAGGGTTGGGGGTCAAAAAGTTAGGGTCGGTCTGGAAACCAGAAACAAACCTTTTTTTGGGCCATAATTTGTCGCTGCTGAACAGTGAAAATGTATTAAGCCTTATTTTCAAATTTCAGGTGTCGATGTGGAAACTGCGCCAGTGGGGGCACGCTGAAGGAATACCTGTGCTGTGCAGAGGTGGAGGAGATGGCAGCTGTCCTGGCAGAAATACCAGGCTGCAATGCATAACACAACATCTCGGGTTCCAAACTGTGTGCCTTGATGTGTGTATGTGCTGAGGACAACACATTCACCGTATCGCCAGCAGTACAGAAAAAAAAACATTCAAAATGAGAACAAGTAAGAGCATGTTTTATTTTTCCCAATTACTTGAACAAGAGATTATTCATCATGAACCCAGAGCTTTGGACTGTTAGTGCGACTTCGATATAATCACATAAATTTTGTGAAAAAACGCATGTCAAAAACTTTTGCATGCAACAGTCAGTAGTGCCTGGTTATGCGGTCGACAGTCAGTAGCGCCTGGTTATGCGGTTGACAGTCAGTAGCGCCTGGTTCTGCGGCCCTTACATCATTAAAAACCTTAGGTAAAAGTGTAGAAGAACCTCCCCACTTCAATTTCTCGCTTCTTTCCATTTTTTTTTTTTTCCTAAATTGCCTTTTTCAGTATAGAAAGAGGAGTTTGAAGTTTCTCTTTCATAGATTTGCAGTTTTTATTTGGTCATTATATGGAGAAGATAATTCATCTTGATTAATACTGGGAAACAGAGGGCAACACGGAAAGAACGCTAGTATCAAGACTGTCAGGGAAGTGGCTCAGCTCTATTATATATGGGAATGGGGGGGTGTATGTGAAAGAAATCGAAGTTTTAAAGCTTTGAATTATCATTCAACTAACATTTTTAGCTTAAAAGATAGATGAAACACAGCTCTATCTACACTGAAAAAGGCAAATTTATCACAAAAAAAAGGGAAAAAGAAGCGAGAAAACAAGAAGGGGGGGGGGGGGGGTTAAGCCTATGTGTAAGTACAACTTGCCCAATATTATTATCAGTAACATCCTTACAAAAATGAATGTGAACTAGCCATTTCCCTTAAAAATCAGATTCCGGTGCTTTGCTATGGACAGGTAACCTGGCAACCACTGGTCCACTACAAGAGTACTAATCAAGATTAACAGATTAACAAAACATCAGCAACAGCGCAAAACAGTATTAGCATGTTGATGAGATTGGTGGGAATGCACCGTTTGTGTGTGTTGCATGGTTTATTACCCCCTTGATCAATCTCTCACTCTCTCTCTCATATGCATACAGGGACACACACACACACAGTGACACACACACACAGTGACACACACACACACAGAGTCAGGGGGTGGGCTTTGGGGGGGAGGGGTGGGGATTCCAGTTACATGAACACACACACACACACACACACACACACACACACACACACACCAAGCTAAAAATATGAAAGAAAAGGGTAAAATTAAAAAAAAAAAAAAAAGGACCCCCGGAACCCCACCCCCCTAACTACAACCCAAAGTTACACAGACCCCCCCCCCCCCCCCCCCCCCCGCCCCAACCATTAAAACCTGTAAAAATATCTATATAGGAAAATAACGCCTTCTGATGGTGCCGGAAACCCTTACCTCTGACAAGAACCCTGAAGACCCCCCCCCCCCCCCACACACACACACACACCTCTAACAAGAACCCTGAAGACCATACCCCCACCCCCACCCCTCTCTCTGTCCCCAAGGAAAGAAGAAGAAAAGATCATGCATTGTGGCTGGTGGCCTGTTAGGAAATCTGGTTTCTGAATGTAACAGAACTGCTGGTGTAGGGAAAACTCTGGGTGCAAGGATTGTTGGGGAGGAAAAAAATTAAAAGCAAGACTGTCTACCTGCCTGCCACCCCCAAGCCTGTTCATCACTGTGAAAATTGATTCCTTCCTTTCTGCAGCCATGGGACATGTGTCCCATGAAGTATGAGAACAGTCTGAAGCTCTGCATACCAAAATGGTATGTACATCTGACCTGATCAGGACTTTCAAAAAAGACCCATAGAAAACACAATGGACCCTCTCCCCTTAATGTAGTAACTATTAATTTTTGAATTATGTGTAAGGTCTTATAAGGGAGGGGTCTTACAACTATATAAGAAGGGTAATTTGAAATTTTACAGAAAATAGCATTAGCAGTTATATCTCAGAGTAACACACCTTAAAAGGGAAGTAGTCTTATTACTTTAGGGGATCCACTGTTGTATTGCCAGTCATACTGTATGAAAATCAATGTATTGGCAAGAAACCAAACATTGCCACAAGAAAATGGCAGAAAGTATCCTGTATCCAAACTTGTAAGTTTGTTTGGGGAAAGAAAAAAAAAATCTGTTTCCTGTTTTATTATTTTTAAAAATTGGGATAGTAGGTCGGCTTCTAAAAAAAAAACCAAATTACAATTTTTAATGTTGTACTACTACTAATACTACTCTGTCTTGTCTGTGGGGCAGCTGCTACCGATACACAGCATATCGGCGACTGACGAGATTTGTGTGGGGCCTCCTGGAAAAGGACATCCTGGAAAAGGACATTTGGGTAGTGCTGTCTTCATGTGCTGTCATCAAAATCAGAGATACATTTCCGAGTGTTAACGGCAGATACACCGGCTACTTGGAACCAGAGTGACACTGGGATTTCGCAAGCCCATTGAAATTAAACTGGACAAAACAGTGCTTGAAACCCCTTTTTAGTTAAGAGAAGATTGTGCCACCCTTTGTTTCTGAAGAGATGTTGATGATATAATTGTTAGTATTGGGTATCACACTGTTAAGTCATGCATTTTCATTGGTCGGAATTTTTTTTTTATTCAAATCGGTCATTTCATATGAATCATGCAGGATAATATTTAGAGTAATACTGAAGTATTCCACATGCGTACACATTATGTTTGAACACAGCACAATTTCAATTTCATCCTCAATCCATTCACTTTGACAGCATATCCAAATATATAGCCACAACCTAGGTTTCCTTTCACACAGTTTCAAGTGTTGGTCACTTCTTGTTGTAACGAGAGCGGTGCTGCTGAACGGCATCCTCTCTTTGTTGGTTTATGTGATGGATGCACACACAGGGGATGGAATCGGTAGCTGATGATGATGTACAAGCACCCTCTGTTCCATGTCGGTCAGGCTGCATCTTGAAGTCAACTGGATCACTCCAGGCACAATCTGTGGGCATGAAAGCTTAGTTTGGTTGATACTTTTCTGCAAAAATGATGAACAACATGCAGTAGGCTGTACAGTAGATACATTTTTTTTATTTAAATCCTCAAAAATTATCCAAAATGAGGTCTTACAAGGAATGGATCCTATAAGGGTATTACTTTTAAGAAGGGCAACATCTGCTAGATGTATGTCTTGTGAGGGAGGTAGTTGTATAAAGGGGGTTCCAATGTATACGTGAAAGCGGCCATAATAAGAAGTGTACTGTGTGCTTCTGCTCCGTTATCCATTACTTTTTGCTGGCCACAGACATGGCATTGGTGATCGGTTTGTTTCACATTATAATTTGCCCTTTACACAATAACACATTATAAAAATACAGTGGTACCCCCCCCCCCCCCCCCCCCCCCGTTATAAAAACTTACAAAACTCCCAGAATTAGATCTAATAAGGGAGGGGTCTTGAGGGGATGGGGGTGGGGTATTTTAATACATGCAAAGGGCAACTATCAAGGACATTGTTTTTTTTTTTTGAGGAGGGAGTCATATAATGGGTCTTAAAAGGGGGGCACCAGTATATAAGCAATTGTGTCTCTTATTGTTAGAATATGAAGAAAGTGACATTCACTTACCAAATGTGCACGACTCCTTAATTCCTTGGACCACAAACTTCTTTCTAGCTTTCTGGAAGGCGACATTGTAGCGTAGTTGTCCATCCATCCTTTGTGCTGGGGGTCGGTTGCTGTTTTCATTGAAGTGAACTGCGGCGAATATGCTTCTGTAAAGGGGTTAAAAGGATATTTGTGCTTAATATATTTTAAAGATATTAAGGCAAAAAAAAAAAAAAAAGGTATTGTTACGGTACCCTGACTGACACAATTTTCGTTATGCTGACCTGATCTTTTTTTTCTGCCTTGGGGGGAAACAGACAGAGATTAAGAATATCGAAAAGGGAATCTCTAGTAAGGGGTGGGTACTAAGCTCACTACGGAAAAATGGCATCGATCGCCGTCATGAAAGTGCCACGTTTCCCAAAATATGATGATAATGAACACATTTAAAGAATCGTCCATACTCGCTGGTATTTACCGGGACATTTATTCTCATATAGGAAAACATTGTCATTTGCTGTGGTAGTGAAATAGCGGAACTTTTCAAGCTGGATTGGTCCGACTCGGTGATTTAAAAAAAAAAAAAAAAAAAAAAAGGAAGAAGACATTTACCAATTCAACATTTTTTTTTGTTTGTTTTAACCAGGTGACCATAACTTTTTTTTTTCAGAAGACTTGGGGGGGGGAGAGGGGGAGCTAATTTCATGTAACAATTATGAAAAAATATCTCTTTTACTTGTTTAAAAATGCTTACTTACAGTTATATTGTGTCATTTAAAAATCAAATGACTCCCTTGTTTACTTTTATATAATACTAGCTGATCCACCCACTCTGCTGTGTGTTTCCCACCTTCCCCCTGCTCCCCTCCCTCCCCCTCTCCCTGTCTTTGTCAGTGCGTCTCGGCCCTTTGTCCAAGGTCTTACTTTGGTGTTTACAAAGCTGGGTGGGAGATCCGAGGTCCAACAGAAAGTGTATGTGCAACCGTGAGGCCAATTCTACCAAAGCTGACCGCAGGAGGGGGTCCATACACACTGACAGACCCAAAGATGGGCGCACACACGTTGCCTCACTGCCGTAATGTTATAGAGATACTAAAAAGATATGAAATACAGTAGTAGAGGATAATTTACCTGTGTACCATCCCATCATAGGAGAATCCAATCATCTTCGGAAATGAAGTGTTGAGCACCGAGTGAAACGCCTCAATGGCAGCAGTTTGAGGTCCAGTGGACAGCTGTGGGCAGCAGTTTGAGGTCCAGTGGACAGCTGTGGGACATCTCGCAGCATGTATGTAGACTGGAGGACATCCAGTGTTAGTACTGACACTTTGCTGCCTGAAAAAAGAAAAGATGATGAGACGTAACAAGTCCTATTTCCGTTACTTTATTTTCAATCTGAAAGTGGGAAATATTTGCTGGTGTGGGTTTAAAAGTAAAATTAGCTTAGACTCGTATTCACTTTTTCAAACAGTGGTGCTGAAGACTGTTTATTGATAGCTGAGTGATTACCAGCTTCATGTCAATAAAACTGGAAAAAAAAGTTATCCCTTGTGTTGTCTTTCATGCTGCGAGAAATTGGAAACATGTTATATATGTAACATTGCACTAATAACACTTAAAACAGATGTTTACTCATATTTTTGCAAATTTGTAATTATTAAATGAAAAAATCGTACTTAATCCCAAAAAAAAAAATCAACATGAGGCCAACTCTGACCAAATCTGAATCCTATAGGGCCAAGTGATGTATTCCCGGACTTTTGAGATGACTTTCCAATGAATTTCTGTGCCACTTTTTCATGTTTTTTAGATTCTGGGTCATCTAACCTGGAATTACACAATGCAGTCGCCCCTGCTAGTTTTAGGGGGCCATCAGTCACAAAATACCCTTTGACGCCATCTTGGAACACAGACGAAAGTTGGCGATTTATATGCTGGATCTGGAATGACTTTACACAAAATTGTTTTCAAAAGAGTGGTACCTGTTTGCTTGTTTTAGGGAGAGGGGGGGGGGGGGGTGTTAATATATTTCTTTCTCATAATTTCGACTTTTTGCTGTAAAAATTTCGGAAAAATTGTAAGGGTAAACAGGCCTGTTTAAAATTAAAAAAAAAAAAAACATACATCTAACACCAGTGTGATAAAGGACAATTTTAATTTGTATTGACCTTCCATCAGCCACTTTTTTTTCGCCGCTCTTGACCTTCCAGAGGAGGGTGCGCACATTCAGTAAATGCAGACCCTTCATGGTCATGCTTGTGCAGATGGTTGCACAAAGACAGCCACTTTTCCAGCATCAACTTCCCATCAGCCTCAGGAGTGGAGACTACTGTCCAATACAAGTGACTGATGATGGACCGAATCCACAGTGACAGCTCCTGGCAGTCTTTGGTGTTGGCCACCTTCAGTAGTTTTTTTTTCTTCCGTCCTGTAAAAAAAAAAAATTATTGCACGAATGTTACAGCGTCTATTTACTCTCAATACTTTGGTTTGGTATTTGCCAGGGTTTTCATTATGAACCATTTGAATAACCACAATTTTTTTCTCGCTATGTAATGAAGTTTGACCTGGATACACTGGATTTCTCTCTCTCACTCTGCACCAAGTTCCATGGAGTCTTGGACGAGACGATAAACTTGGAAGTCCAATGTGTCCACGTTAAACCCAGTGGCAAAAAAAGTACTCATTTGTTTAAAATTTACACACACTTACTCTCGTATTTTCATCAAACAATCGCAAGCAAATGGATTTATAGAAAAAAAAAGAACCAACGTGTGGTCCTAGGGGAAAAAGTATGGCACTGTAATAGAAAAAACGTCAAATATCTGACTCAGTCCCTTTTAAACAACAGATCAAAACGAATAAAATTTGCTTTGTATGAAAAATGGAGGCTGATAAGGACCATACTTTGCTCCTTCATCAAGATTACCAAACCTGCAGTTACTCAAAACTTGTGGAGTTGTATGACCAGTAACAGTCGACCATGGCCAAAACTAAATTAGGTTTTCTTCCAGTTTCCTGACTGACCCTAATTCTTCACCCCCGTCCCTAAACGTGTCTTGACCAATGGGAAAAAATAAATGTTTCAAAATTACGCAAGCAAATGCATCATGGGTGTCAGTGACATTCAGGGGTACCGAATTTGACAGTATAATGACACTTTAAAAATGCACCAACCAGTGTATCATTTTGGTGAAAAAAAAGGCCAGGGCCCTACCACTCTTTCAGCAAACAAAAATATGCTGCTAAGAGCAGTATAAATTGTAAATTCACTATATACTCTCTCAAGAGAGGCTTCTGTTGCATCTTTCATATCCATACTATTGTCAGCTTTCAGCGGGCTTAGCCACCCCCTCCCCCCTCCTCCTCCTCCCCCTTTTGTTTGGGGGCATTGCTACCTTTTTGTAGGCTTGCTGAGCCACTGAAATAATGTCAAGAATACAATGAAATAATAAACAAATCCCCCCCCCCCCCCCCCCTTTCTCCCATTAAACACACATAAACAGTGAAGTGCTGATGATTAAAAAGTGAAATGACAAACTGTCCTGACATAAGAGAAATGGCAGTGCCCTGGCTTTTGCAGAAATCAATAAATCAAACTATGCTTGCCAATATTAATGTAATCAGACATTTCTCCTGACTGACAGGCAGAAATAGGATGTTTTCAATTCAACTGGGCAATGATCTATGACTAGGGTCTGGGACATCACTGCACCAGATATAGCAGAATAGTCACTTTCTTTTTAAGTTTTTCACACATTTTGTTCAAAAGCTACGAATGCATGATTGAGGGAAAACCATGCTGTCAAGGAAAATACACATCATTTCACAACCTGAACATAAGAAATCAAAAGACATTCTATTGCATGTCCTTATTTACAACACACAGACTGTAAATACAACATAATTACTGTGTTCTCAAAGCAGCTGTTGGTCTGGACACCCGGCATCTCCAGCTGAAAATGTGCTGTTGGACTGCATGTGATTATCAGCTGCAGCAGCAACATCTGTCGAATCAGGAGGACTGGCAGTCAGCTCACAAATATCCTGTTGCAAAAATTCTGCCTTTCACCCTGTGCACATGCACGCAGGCTGACAGACGAACATACGCACTGGCACTAGCCACAGACATGCATACCACACACAACCCTCCCCCAAAATGTGCTAGCTCTCAAACAGAAAAAAAGGTGCCTTTGAAAATCTTGCTATCCCCTCCCTCTCTACCCCCCTAACTAGAAAACCATGCCTTGTGAGGTGGTACAAAATTTTTCTTGCCACTCCCCTACCTACCCCCTCCCTTTCCTGTAAACTTTTGGTTGCTAAATATGTACAATATATAGAGAGACACACACACACACACACACACACACACACACCTCTCCTCTCCTCAACAAAACTGTTGGCATGGTAGAAAAATCTGGTACAATGATGCTTTGGCATGCAATCAAAATTGAAGGAGCAGATAATTTCATGTTCAGGTTATTGAGCACCAACAAAATCACTCATGTCACAGAAAGTCTGGGTGCAAGAACTTTGGCTGGCCAACTTTCATGCTTCAGCCTGTTTTTGTTGTCTAAGAAACTAACCAGAAACACCCCCTCCCCCACTATTTATCGAGAGCGTGTGCTCCTGATACATGCATGTTCTCACTTACCACACAATGATATACCCACACACAGCCACACAACACACACACACACACACACACACACACACACACACACACACAAAAGAGTATGCCACTGAATGTAATTTCCGCTGAACATTGTTGCCCAAAAAATGTATTGTACCATGTACATTACATGTACATTATCTCCATCCTCTTACTGTACTGCTAAAACATTTGAGGTTTGGAGTACAGATGTAACAAGAAATAACAAGAATTTATTTTTATTACTTTATGTTGTCTGTACTGTAGCAATGCAAGCCATAGCCAACCCCGTGGGTGTCACAGAAAATAGACTGCGAAAACAGTTGTACTTGGATAGTAAGGGCGATGAAAAGATTGCTAGGTGTAGCCCAAAGTTAGGCTAGTCCTAATTTCCTGATTGAATGAACAGCAACAGGCCCAGCGGCCTATATATGCCGAGCAACTTTGTACTAAAGTATTCTATACTAATTACTATGGGCCTACTACAGTAGAATTCGGTTATAAGAAACTCGGTTATAAGAAAACTCGGCTATAAGAAATCAAATGGATTTCCCCTGCTGAGAGGATTCTTTAACATTACTTAAAATATCTCGGATGTAAGAAACTCAGTTGTAAGAAAACTCGCTTGTAAGAAACAGGTTTAGCTGACCCTGGCGAAACTTTTTCCTCGGATGTAAGAAAGTCTCGGCTGTCGAAAGATTTTCTCGGTGGGCCTACACAAAAACAACAAACAACAACAACAACAACAAAAATTCCATGATGCAGGTCACAGGAATTGGCGGGTCAGGATGTGGGCCCTTTGATGTCGCCTAAGAGATGGGAATCCGGATGTAAGCTAGACAAAACGCAGGCGACTGATTACGAGAGGTGTTTTGAACCCCCCCCCCCCTCCTCCTGTTCCTCTCTTCACGCCAGTGCATGTTCAATGCAAGACAAGGCTTTGTACATGTAAGGTGAAGATGGCTGACAAACACAAAAGGCAAGCAATTTCGCTGAAACGAAAAATCGAAATTTTGGATGCTGTGGAGAGAAACCGAAAAACAAAAAGACGTTAATTGCTGAAGAATTTCAGATTCCTCTTGCTATTCTGTGCAACATTGTAAAACAAAGGGACAAACAAAAATCAGTTCTTGGGCAGTACAACTGACCCGCAGCTACAGCAAAAGAATAGGAAGGCAAAAGATGAGGACATTGACAATCAACTTCTGCAATGGTTTGTCCAAGCGAGGTATGTTATGTTGTCATCTCCCCCCCCTCTGCCTTCTGTCTGTCTGTCACACACACACACACACACACACACACACACACACACACACACACACACACACACACACACTTTCTACCCCCTCTCTCCATCTCTCTCTCTCTCTCCCCCCCCCCCCCTCCCCCTCTCTCTCTCTTTCTTTCTCACACACACACACACACTCTTTCCCTCCCCCCTCTCTCCCTCTCCTCTCCATCCCTCCTCTCTCTCTCTCTCTCTCTCTCTCTCTCTCTCTTTGTTTCTCGTGCATGTGCACGTATGTGAGAAGCTTAATAAATAATCAATGAATCGCGTGCTATGTTCGTATTCATTCGTTCATTTCACATTTGACGAACATCAACAGGTAATAGCCTACAACTTATGACTGCCTGTTAACTCCAATTCAGAATATCGCTGAATGCTGTTAAATACTGCTCGTAAATACTTGTTGTGGGTGCGCGCGCGCGCGCGCGCGCGCGCTCACACACACACACACACACACACACACACACACACACACACACACACACACACACACACTCACACACACACTCTCTCTCTCTCTCTCTCTCTCTCTCTCAAACTTTCAAGCTTTCATGTTCTGTTCCGATGACAAATTATAAAACAGTTCCTACCTGCATTTCAAGACAATTCCCTACACAAGGCTTGAAATAAATCTTTTGTAGTGTGTGATATAGTATTGTCTCTGATGCAATCCCCAGATACAACATATGGTAACATAATATATGCATTCTCGTTAAAATTAATAATATATACATGTACTTGCATGTTTGTAAGCGCGCGCGCGCACACACACACACACACACACACACACACACACACACACACACACACACACACACACACACACACCACCATCATGGATGTCCATCGCAAAGCGACGATGACGTCAGTGGCGCCTTTGGTGTGTTATGGTTTATGTTTAAAAAACTTTTTTTTGGACTGAGGCCTCGTCTGAATAATAAGTGATTCATTTATTTATAGGTGCATTTGTTAATATTAGGACATTTCCTTACGATTATGTTGACTTTAACTATTTACCGTTGCGTTCTCTCTCTCTCTCTCTCTCTCTCTCTCTCTCTCTCTCTCTCTCTCTCTCTCTCTCTCTCTCTCTCTCTCTCTCTCTCTCTCCACATCATACACACACGAAAATGTTTGATCCCCTCTTTCTCTATGTCATGACGGCCAATGGCTCCAAGAATAAATCTATACTCTGCTTTGTCGCATTTTTGCTCGTCTATCGTGTTTATGCGTTTGTGTTATTCTGTTGTGTGTGTTTTTTTTTTTGACGAGAGAGAGAGAGAGAGAGAGAGAGAGAGAGAGAGAGAGAGAGAGAGAGAGAGAGAGAGTGAGTGATAAGAAAAAGAGAACACACTAGAAGTTTTATGTCACAGGCCAAAGTTTACTTGCAAAATCAAAACTCTCTTTGTCTCTCTCCGTGTCTGTGTATGTGTGTGCCTCTCAATCTCTGTCTCTTGTCTGTCTGTCTGTGTGTCTCTCTGTCTCTCTCTCTCTCTCTCTCTCTCTCTCTCTCTCTCTGGTACACACACTAACAATTACAGAAACGTGCAGAGAAAAGGAGAACCAAAGCAAAAAAAACAAAAACTCGGATATTAGAAACAGTGTTTAAAAAATTCTTTTAGAACTCTCGATTATAAGAAACCTCGGCTGTAAGAAAACTCGGTTATAAGAAACAAACAAAAAATTCCCCTCAACTTTCTTATAACCGGATTCTACTGTATACGATCACTTACCCTTTGGCGCTCCCTTTTTGCACAGGCCCTTCGCACCTGACTCACTCCTGGTAAAATGGAGCACATTGAAGAAAGCACAGATGTCGTGACAGTTGTACTGTGTGCCTCCTGAGTGGAGGCCTGTGTCACAATTGGGGTTTGTGCTCTCGGTGCTCACGCTGTTGGCTGTGTTCCCACACACTGGCTTGTGGATGGTTGGCACTGAGCCAGGAATCAGTGCTGCATTTGTGTTGATGCCCATGCTTCGTTTAATACTTAGGCTCAAAGGGTAACATTCCGATTTAAAATGCTGTTCACAAATGAAAGAATGCGCATTGGGCGTCCCTCACTTGGGTCCAAAATCTTTGCGATGTGTCTGGACGAATCTTTCCCACTGTCTCTTGATGGACTCGTCGCTAGGGAAACCGTGCAAACTGAAGCCTCGACTGTGCGAACTGTTGCATTCAGCTACACACACATCACCCCCCTGTTCGCCTTTTCTTCTTTGGAACGTTTTCTGAACTGAGAGAGGCGTACGCATGATCGTTATGCGCCATGGTAAGAACTAAAAGGTGACTACAGCTGGTTTGTTTGCACTTCTCAGCAAACTATATTTCTGCGGGTCTTGACCAAGTTCCAAAAACGACCAACACTTCCGGTTTTCACGCGTCACTCCGGTTTTCAGCGCTCGGGATTTTTTCAGGTGTATAAAAAGAGTTTTTTATCAAAATACAAATATTTACGATTGTTTATGGCAGATTTTCTGCCCATGTGGTTAGTTGTTGATACAAACAGAATATTTTACAGCAATAAAAAAAATGTGACTCTTGTAGTCCTGTAAGCTTTTTTTTCTCCCTCCTTTTTTTTTGGGGGGGGGGGGGGAAGGGGGATTGTTATTGTTTTGGGGTTGTTTTTTTTTTTCAATGACTTGTGAGTTAACTTCAATGCGGTGACAGCCCTGATATGGCCCCTTGCGGTCAGCCGGGCTATAAGCGACATTACCATTACCACACACTTGAAAAAAAAAAATGACGGTTTTTTCTTGAAAAGTTAAATGGAAAAAAAAAGGGTTTTTTTTTTTTTTTTTTTTGCATTTAATATTTTGTGACCCTCCACCACGAAACCAGTCTCCTTAACTCGCGCGACTTACTTCACGGCTACAGCTGAAAATAGCTAGTGAGGGTCCTACCTGGGTCATTTTGACATTTTTTGCAGAAACGTGTTCCTTACACCTTCACTTTCATGTGGCACTATCCATTTGCTCCAAACAACCTATAAATTAACTCTAAATGTACTTGATAGCGAACCGCCAAGAAAACGCACACAAACGAATCACAAGACAAAACACGACGCGTTTCGACATCTTAGGTCTTCTTCAGGCAAGATACAAAACACTCCGGACAGCGGAAATGAAAGGGGGATTGGATGATATGACGGAAACTGGCTCGCCTCACAATGGACGGTGGTGGGTCTGCCCTTTAAACACCCCCCCCCCCCCCCCCCCCCCCCTCCTTTCCCTCCGCTTCCCCCTACTTTTTAAAACAGCATCCTCATTGCTGCCGACCATAGCACCACTTAGACTCAGTACATGAACATCAATAGAAATCATAGTACTTATATAAGTGAAAAGGGGATCTAAAGATAGAGATTCCACCCCCCGTTTTATTCATCAACCGACAAATGAAACAAAAGCAGCGCACAACAGAGTGGGCAATAGATACTAGTGTTTCACACACACCCACCCACACACACACACACCGGAAAAACACACCACACAATTGAAGTCTTCCCACACTGTTCTATCGAATTGAGACTCCACAAACACACAGCACGAGAAACAAGAAAAAAAAAAAAAAAAGAGAAAAAAAACAAAACGTTCTATCGAATTGAACTTCAAACACGCCTCCAATGGACGGTGTGGGTCGGCCTCCCCCCCCACCCCCCCCCCCCCCTGCCCCCCCCCCGCCGCTCCCGCTTCCCCCCCCTATTGTTTAACAAACATGAACTCGCACAGAAACAAGAAAAAAAAAAAAGAAAAAAAACAAAACGTAACGCGTGCTGGCGTTCAACCCCAAACATGAAAACACAACAGGCACAGAAGAACCCAAGAAAAAAAAAAAGAAAAAAAAAAAACGCGCCCCCCACCCACCTCAAACTGCATGAAACTCCCCCCCCCACCTCACCCCCCCCCCCCCCCCCCCCCCCCATCCCCCCCCCCCCCCCCCCCCCCCCCCCCCCCCCCCCCGAACAAAATAAATAACAAAATGAATGTATAAATACATAAATAAGTAAAAAAAAAATTTTTATGAAATAAGATTGAAAAAAAATCATTTCAAAGTGACGGCATTTGGATACCGAAAGAAACAGCCAGCGACACAATCGGCGAAGGCTGCCAGCAGGGAATAACGATCATGTGACTGCATCCCACAGCTCCATTTTGGAAGCCTCCTCTTCATTCGTCGTGTCTACTGCCATCCTTTTCCGATCTGAAGTCTGTGGTTCTCCAGTGCTACCCAGGGCAGATAGTCTTGTGTTCTCTCGAGCATCGGTTAAGACCAAGTGCACATTCCACCAAGCTGGTCAACACAGAAATACGTGAAGGTCTGCGAGGCTTCGCTTTGTGGCCTACTGCGAAGACATGTTCTGGGATTCTGTCACACTGACCTTCATTGCCTCAGGACCTGTTGTGGCAGCATCTGCTAAAAATGGGCAGCAGCGTCCTTCGCCTCAGCGATGGTCATTTTCCATCCGTAACAAATTTGCGGATTAATTTCTAAAAGAAATTATGATTAATCCGCCAAACGAAAGGGACAAACAAATGACAAGACAAAGCACTACGCATTCCGACATCTTTGGTCTTCTTCAGACAAGATAAACAACATTCAGGATAATGAAAACGAAGAACGAGCAGTCACTGCTCTTCTCACGTAATGCTGGCGGATTGATTTATCATTTCTCTTTTAAAACTTTGTTTCAGTTTCCGCCTGGAGTTAGTTATCTCACTGGGAACTGAATTGGGAGATGGTCCCTCAGTCTTATCTGACCTCTGTGGCACACGGGTTGAAAGGTTTTGAGACAGGCGCTTTCCTGTGGCCACGCATGCCAAGTGTCCACTTCCGGATTCAATGGGGAAAGACAAAAAAATAGAAATCCTTGTCTGTAACCCCTGTTTATATATCCCTTACTCCTAAAACAGATCGATATAACCAATAATGAATCGATCGTCACCCGAGGTACTGCATTTGTGTACATCATTTACACTGCTGTGTAACGCCTGTTACACCATGGAGCAACGGACAGCCGTGGGTCTGACTATGGCGTACCATTAGCACCAGGCCGAAGCAAAATGTACCATTTAACATTTAATGCTGAACTTTTTCACTTTCAAAACGAATGTTTGGAAGAAACAATGATGTGAAAAAACACATTTTCAACGTCTCGTCATGTGAAGTTGGTAAGCCAAGGGTTTGCTTGTGTTTGGAAAGCCAAACATACTTGTGAACAACAATTTTCAATGTCTATTGGGACAGGGTTTTTTTTCCCCTTTAGACATGAAATATATAGCAGCGTCTGATTCATAAGAGATGACTCTCTTAAATTGTGATTACTAAAGAATTTTTTCATGAAAGTTCAGGCAGACAGTAATCCTTAGTGTCACTTTTTTACAATTCAACTGGCAAATTCTCAACTTTAACTGGTTTATACCCAGCAAAAGAGGCAAACATACTCTCAATTCATATGTCTATCAAACTTGACTCCTTCAATGAGCCCAAAAGCACAGTTCGTCAGAGAAGAAGAAGAAGAAGAAGAAGAAGAAAAAAAGAAGAAGAAAAAAAAAGAAGAAGAAGAAGAAGATGCTGACCACATAGCCCCCAACTGTGAATGGATATATGACATAACACAAAAAAGAAAGAAAGGAAAATTTAGAAAGAGAGGGGGTTAGTTATCGCCATGGAGACAGACAAAGCACAGGACAAAACAGAACGCGTTTCGACCTCTTGGGTCTTCTTCAGGCAAAAACAAATAACATTTAGGACAGTGAACGAGAAGCCACTTGTCTTCTCATATTCGGTGCAAAATCAAAATTTTGATTTGGTATGAAAAGATGAGTGGTTTCTCGTTCTTCGTTTCCACTCTCCTAAATGTTATTTTGTTTTTTGCCTGAAGAAGACCCAAGAGGTCGAAATGCATTGTGTTTTGTCCTGTACTTTGTTTGTCTGTGTCCTTGGCGATACGTAACCTCTTCTCTTTCTAAATTTTGCTTCATTTTCCGCCCCCAGTCACTCCATTTTGAAAATGACACCTTTAAACATGCATATGTACACAATATCAGCATCATGTGAAAAACTAAATGTGTGTTTTGAAACGGTTTGTCTTTGATTTTAGAAGTTTGATAAAAAAAAAAAAAAAAACGAAAACGAAAAAGAAACGATTAAATCATTAACAGTACTTGCATTGACAGGTGACAGCGTACACGAACAGAATCAATAGGACTCTATGGTTTGTCTTTTCTGGAGAAACGTTTTTTTCCTGTGCTGAAGGTGTACTAAGGTCAAGGTACTTAACATCCTGTCATGTCCTACACCATGGTCACAAAAGGTCACGGTGTGTGCGCGCTCTGTACAAAGATTGATACGTTCAAAGTTCCGACACTACAACTTTTAACTTGGATTAATTTGGTGTATTGATAGATGTTAACTTACACGTAAGTTTGGTAGTATTAAGGTTGACTGTCCTTTGTCACACAAGGAAATTAGTCATATAATCGAGAGGGATTTCTTGAGTCAATACAGTTCCTCATCAAAACCTCGTCAGCAAACTCTGTCAAACTTTGTGTCGATTAGCCGACCGGTTTCAAGCCTGACTTTTAGACTTTTATGTAATTCCCTACGAACCAAGTATTGCCAGACTGTTAAATGTGTATGTCGTGGGGATCTTTCAGTTCAACATGTGATTTTTGATTGTGAACTAACGAAACCCTTTTTGAATGGTGTTGTACCAAGTGCTGACACTGGGCATGTTAATGTGTTTGACTTTTTAGATTCGTTGCCACTTGTTTCTCTTGTGAAATTAAGGAGCAACCTTTCGGAAAGTCCATTAAGGAACATTTTATAATCATAATCGTAAGTTAGATTACTTTAGTTATTTTTCTCTATTTTTTCATAGTTACTGTCCTATATTTCATCTATCCTTTATTTTTGTTCTAGGTAACCACATCGGCCTCTTCTCTTCTTTTATTCTAATAGTCTAAAATCGTGAACACTATGTTAGTTAGACGTCTGCAACCACCTATATGTGTGACGAGACGTAAAACAGAATTCTTTCCTTACATGTAAGACTGGTTTGACAGTGAGGGATATCCCGATGATCAGTCAGTATGTTTGAAAACTTTCACCATGGTGTGTTCAAAGTGTTGCTAGCTCTGCCTGTTACAACCATCAAGCCATTGTCGAAAGTAATGAGTAATCTTTGAATACTATCCACACCTTGAATAAAACGAACGTGCCCACATTCATATGAAAGCAAGCACAACTGAACGTTGGTTTCTCAATCT
Source organism: Conus betulinus (assembly GCA_016801955.1). Lineage (NCBI taxonomy): Eukaryota > Metazoa > Mollusca > Gastropoda > Neogastropoda > Conidae > Conus > Conus betulinus. The sequence goes on from JADBJO010001195.1 coordinate 225,510, forward strand.
GTTTTAAAAGAGGTGTGTGACAATGTTGAATAATAATCTTGATGCAGTAGTCTCCTTTCTTCCGCATCTATTACTGCCATTCATTAGTTTTTTGACTATTACCCTTTTTTTTAAATGTTCAACACTTCGGACCACAAATTAAACCCAGATTGGGCATCTGCTGGACGCGTTATCAACAAAGTCTTTTGGTTTATGCCTGTCTGCACAGGCGAAAGGTTTTGATTGACATGAATATACTGTTCATGTTGTTATAATCAGCCATTTTTTTTTTTTTATCTCTACCTGACAGTTCAGCCTCATCTGAACTATGGGGGTTTGTTGTTGTTTTGTGTTTATAAAATCAACCCTGCGAAGGATTTTAAAAGAGGTGCTGTCCAGAATGTAGTTTCTACATGACAGAGAGCGGTCCTGTGACATCCTTGCTTGAAACATATGAACGTCCGTTTTGTCGAGAATTAAATACCAAGTAAGTTATACGCATCTGTCACAGGCATTATATAACTTCGTCCTGGGGCCATCTGCTTCTACCTGATAAATGTTTTGTATTAACTTCGTCATAGGGCCATCTGGTTCTACCTGCTAAATGCTTTGTATTAACTTCGTCATACGGCCATCTGCTTCTACCTATTAATTATTATGCTTTCCTGGATAAAACTGAAGATGCTGTTACATTTCTCTATATCATTTTTTTCTTTTCTAATCAAGAGCGACCGTCACACTAGTGAAAATTCCTCAACTGGGTCTTTATCCAGTCACACTAATTTGAGGTGACATCATCGTTGTGTGACCGAGCTAAATAATTCAAAGGCTTGAACATTAAGGAGAATATGAAAACATTTGCTTTATCACGTCTCATATTTTCAATTTTTCGCGTGCTAATTTGAGAGAGGCCTAAAGCAATACGTGTATGTATGTGATGGGAGTTTGTTTATTTACTTTGGCACACATGTTTCACCGTACCGGAAGAATGTTCTCACGTGAACGCTCCTTCGTCGATTAGATTGGAGTCACGTGGCATGCGCTGCGTCGGTTGGTGGCTGGATTTCCTTTTCATTTCCCGGTCACCACACCGTCACGAGAAGCCGACTTTGACGGAGTCGGAATCACCGAAGAAGGTAAATTAATGTCCGATCGAGTTGTATTGCATACATATTTTGTTTTTCTTTCTTTCTTTCTTGTATACTTGGTGGAAATTTGGTAAAAAAATCTTAGTCGGTTTTGAACCATTGCCGTAACGGCAACCCGGATCTCGTTCTTTGTTCACAAACTCGTGTGCATGTCGAACCACGTTTTTGGTTTGTTTGTTAACCGGTTTCAGCTTTACCTCTGTAATTTCTTACTTTCATTTTTTTTTTTTTTTTTTTTTTTTTTTTTTTTTTTGTAGATCATCCACCTAACACTCCGAAGCTGCAAAAGTGTGTGATATTGAATCTGTTAATCAAAACCAGAAGAATTTCTAACTTTATTTGCTACGAAAAAAAAAAAAAAAAAAAATATTCGCAAAGATTTAAGTTCTTTGTTCTTCGTTTAATGAAAACAAGAACTACCTAATAAACGTGAAGTTCTTGTGTTGAAAAACTGTCCTAGTGAATACTAAGATACGCTCAGAAGTTACTTTCATTCAGAAAATCACAATGCCACTCTTCTTCATTTTCGGCCACGTGGCCTTTTTGAAGAGAGCAAAACAAAAAATAATACAACTACGTGATGTCCATCTTTGTTGGCAACTGGTCAGAGCAAAGCTGTACCACATTTAGTTTCATTGATTTCATTTTCTTTCCCTTTAAGTCCACTTCACTTGAAGTTCTAAAGTTTTTTTTTTTTTTCAATTGAAAGCGAAAAACACATTTTATTCGTCAGTCACATGTGACGCACACACATGTCAAGACACTGATTTTTTTTTTTTTTAAAAGGAAGAAAACACTGCGCACACACACACACACGCGCGCGCGCGCGCGCACATACACTGTCAAAGTCTCTGTCTCCTCTCTCTCTCTCTCTCTCTGCCTCTCTCGCACACACACACACACACACACACACACACACTCTCTCTCTCTCTCTCTCTCTCTCTCTCTCTCTCTCTCATCATGCACACACACAAAGGCAGCCAGATGGGCAGAAGGGAGTCGCTTGAGGCAGCACTGAACAGTCGCTTGTCACGGTTCTTATGTTGTGCTCTTGTTATTGGAAACGTGGAAGACTGATCATGTTAGGAGTGAAACGTTTCTCTCGGGGGGGGGGGGGGGGGGGGGGGGGGGGGGGGGGGGGGGGGGGGGGGGGAAGCAACGTTTCCCCCGAGACAAAAGTTCTCCCCCAGAGAATGTGGACGAGCTTTTCCTTCACTGTCTGTACTGCTACTCTTATCGATCTCGCACACCTTGCTCTCGGGGTCCCGGTCGTTGTATATATATTCACATGACCACGCAGTCACCAGCTGGCTGTGTTGTCACCCGGACCAGTCTCCCATCAGCTGTTCGGACCAGTCTCCCATCAGCTGTTCGGCTGTACACAACAGCCCGTGGCACGCCCAGGAGGCGAGGCATTGGTGATAAAGAGGAGGACGGGAGGGAAAGTGAGGAGGAGGGCAGGGATGAGAGGGAGGGGGGGTAGAGTGAGTACCTCAAAATGCCTCGGAAAGAAGAAAAAGAAACCCCCCCCCCCGAAGGTGCTGGGGAGGACCCAGAGAGAAGCACTGTCCTCACCTGCCTTTAGAGCAGTCCTGTACCACCCTTGGAGGCCTGCGCGGTGTGTTGACGATGGGTTGGGATGGTTATACAACGGACGTGGGAAGGAGCCAAGGTTGGTGTGTAGGCACAATAGTAGACTGGAAGGGAGGGAGTACTGCAGTAGATTGGAAGGGAGGGAGTACTGGACAGGGATGGGGTGGGGGTATTTGTGTCGGCGGAGGGGCGGGAAGAGATCGCGCGCGCGTGTATGTGTGTGTGTGTTGGGGGGGGGGGAGGTAAAAAGGGAACCAGGGTGGGGGGGGGGTGATTCAATGTCGTCCCTAATGAAGCAAAGGGCCCCCACTGTCGGCTGTGCCAGCGTCTTCGTCTTTGCCAGGGTGGGACGAGGAGGGTAGGGTGGTGGTGGGTACAGTTATGTCAATGTGTGTAGTGTGTGGATGGGGGGGGGGGGGGGGTGATTTGGGTGGGGAGCCCTCGGGCTGTGGAGCTTTGTTTATTCCACGTTGACAAGGGCGTCAACAACCCTAGGCTGGCGGCCCTTGACCGGCTGCCCCGTACTGGTCAGCTGGTGGGACGCGCATTCTGGTCATGAGTGTGATGGCGTGCGTGTCGTCGTCCCCCCCCACCCCCACCCCCCTTCGGTAGGAGCGGGCAGTACGGTGGTAAAGTGAACTTCAAATCATACTTGTGTGCAGATAAGGAACAAAAAGGGGAAAAAAAAAAAAAAAGGAAAGAAAGGAGGATTATTTCTAATTTCGCCCCATGATATCGGTGATGTTTTAGAGAGAAAGAAACTGACCATTCGGATTTGAATCATGTGAAACCCAAACCGGCGGTGTTGCTTGCTATGCAACTTGGCGAGTCACGTGGTGATCACGCGTGAACACCAAGGGGCAGTGAGGTGACGGAATTGTTCGCGCACTCTCGCATGGTCTTGTGTCGCGGGCCAGAGTGAACCTTCAGTTTGTTGTTGTTGTTGTTGTTTTAAGGTTGGTTTTGTGTGTGTGTGTGTGTGTGTGGTGTCGGAGTCGCATGATGATGACACACCTCGTGAACTTTGAGTGCCAGTATGTCTGACTGTGGTTTTGACACTTGAAAAACATTTGATTTGAGTTGGAAGCGGAAATCTCTCTCTCTCTCTCTCTCTCTCTCTCTCTCTCTCTCTCTCTCTCGGAGTCTCTCTCTCTCTCTCTCTCTCTCTCTCTCTCTCTCTCGTTATAAGTATTTAAAAAAAAAAATTGGTCACACACTCGGTGCGAAAAACATGTTTCCAAAATTCGGGGGGGGGGGGGGGGGGGGGGGGGGGGGGGGGGGGGGGGGGGGGGGGGGGTGTCACAAATGAAAAATATTAGGGGGTCACATTTTTTAGTTTAAAAGTGCTCGTAAATACACTGAAAATCGCACACACACACGCGCGCGCGCGCTCTGACTGGCTTCACACACACAAAATATAATAGCCTACACAGAGAAAGAAAGACAGAAATGGATAAGAGATACTGATGACAAAGTTATATATATAAAAAAAAAACCTCCAGATTATGCTAAACATTACTTATTTAGGTTCGTGTTTCAATGTGAATACAGTGTGAACTGAAAATAAACACATGTGACCACCAGTGCTGTCAGGATTTTCACAGTGAAACTTGTCGACATGTGGCATATAATTATCCTCAGCGATTATCATCTCGGAGTGTTCACAGCGTGAGCCATCTCTGTCAGTGTTGACACATGTTATTACCTGCCTTCGAGACGGACTGCGATGGTTTTCCGTAGCTAGTGGAAGGTTTCATAGGCCTATTTTCCCATTTTTCTTCATCTTTCATTTTTTTTTTCCCCCGAATCTTTGCCAAGTCATTATTATAATGATGGGAAGAATTGTTAACCTGCACTTTGTTTTCCCCCCACTACTTAATTGTTCAACATGTTATTTCTTGACCATACTCCAGCTGACCTGCAACGATCATCGGCAGAGGTGAAAGATGAATGTGCGTGGAACCAAGGACGAAAAACTATGTGGGTTGGCCACTTCTGTACTGTGTTTACACATTCCTACGTCCATAACGGAGCCATTGGAATGATCCGAACCGCTCGTGTCGCATGCATCGCTTGCTTTTTGTACAGTTCCGCTGCAATATCACCCACGACCCACACACGAACTGTCGATTTTCATTCTGAAAAAAAGCCGAATTTCATACGGTTTAACCATGTTGTTCGCGCTTGGCCGAATCACGTGATTATGTGGTCTATTCATAGACTGGATTGTCTGATTTGATGACGCTTGTTGATTTCTAAGCAGAGAAGAATTCTCAAACGGAATTGTTCATCGATTCAAAAAGTTCTAAAACATCTATGAAAGTTACGTGTTTTCGGCTCCGTTCGTGACGCACGGCTCGGAGCTGTAATGCGTGCAGGGGAAAATCATTGCGTCACGGTAAATTTCGGTACGTTTTAGTGACGCGCTAGACTGAAATTCTGTGCGTTAGATGGAATTTGTGTGTGTGTCAGAGACGGACATTTGCAACGTTTGAACTGCTTGGGAAGCTTTCTGCAAGTCTCATTGGTCGACCTTCAAGTTCGACCGATGGTGATGTGATTCTTCTGTCGTCTGTTGTCGACAGAGTGTTCTGTGTGACGGCAATGATCTCTGTACATCAGGCGTGTGATCTTTTTGCCCAGCCTTCGTGGGGTGAACAGTCGCTGAATCTGGGGACCTCTCGCGACGATCAACTATGGCGTACCATTCGTGTCACCAGTGCAGAAGCGGCCACAATAACGCCCACCCTTGCAAACCTTACGTACCAAAAAAAAAAAAAATAAATAAAATAACCAACATTTCAGAAATCAGGTTCATTCACTCACAAAATAGATCCAAAAAATGATACAACTTTATGGTGACCAAATTTTGGAATGGTACAATATCTGTCCAAACCAGAAAGTGTTTTTAGTGTGTTTCCCGCAGCGGCCGTAAAGAAGAGAGAGAGCTTTGCGCCGTGTGCATACAGGCCACTCCTTTTACACCCATTCTTATTTTTTAAAAGGTGAAGAAGCTCCGTGGTGCATTCCATGTCATGTACCACTCGGAATGAAACATTCTTTTAGTGTTGGGACTTGCATGATGTGAGACATAAAATTTTTACAGCAGACTCCATGAAAACCTTGTTCAGAGATGTCCCACCTGACCTTTAAATTTAAATGTGACCTTTAAATTTCTGAGGGGGGGGGGGGGGGGGGGGGGGGGGGGTTAACATTTTTCATTTGATTTAGAATTTTACGGAAGACAGTTCTGTAGAGAAGGTCCGGTCTATTTTTAGGTGTGTTTTAAAGGGTTGTGTGACTTTTTTTTTTGGATGACGTGAGTCGACTTGAGCGAGATGACAGCCCTGACATAGGCCTTTGCGGTCGGCTGGGCTATAAGCAACATAACTTTATCTTACCTTGTCTGTCAAAAGATGAAATGTGGATCCAGGGACGAAGTCATTAAATATTGGTGTGGATCTTTAATGAGGCCAGGGTCGGAATCAATCGGTGAATCCGGGATGATCCATCAAACGAATTGAAAGTACAATTGGAGTAACTCCTTCAGTCCGCACCAGTACTTACCGTTCTCAGTATATGAAAACGACGGATCCGGATCATCCATCAAACGAAATTGAAAGTACAATGGGAGTAACTCCTTCAGTCCGCACCAGTACTTACCGTTGTCAGTATATGAAAACGACGGATCCGGATCGTCCATCAAACGGAATTGAAAGTACAATGGGGGGAGTAACTCCTTCAGTCCGCACCAGTACGTACCGTTCTCAGTATATGAAAACGACGGATCCGGGATCATTCAACAAAGGGAACTGAAAATATAAGGGTAGTAACTCCTTTATAGTCCGCACCAACATGTATTTCCCCACTGTGATTGTTAAATGGCTGATGGAGGATCTGATTGTGTTTTTGATTGGGTTATAATGAAATGTGCGCTGAACGTAGCCACTGTGAAGGTACCGTTACAGGTCGTGGTAACTTTCTACGAAGACAACACTTGGCGTGGAGCGTATTCTTTCATTTTTTATAATAATTTTTGGAGTCGCAGGTTAAAATTAAGTAGTAGTAACGAGAACCCGCAAAACATCAGCAATGGCACACGGGAAATCATAGAAGCTGCCACACAATAACAGTAAAGGGGTTAAGCTAAACCCATTAGCACAACTCCACTCGCATCTTGCACAATGCAAACTGTCATCCTAAATAATAATATACAGTACCTACACTTCTTTTAAGAATGTTGTATTAAAAAACCTACCGATAAAACGGAGTTGAAACATCTCGGTGTTACAAACTTAACAGTATATCTTGTTTCACATTGCAGACTGGTGCTGTAGACAACCATCCACTGCTTTTTACATTGTTGTGAGCTAAAAACAAGGTTTTTTTTTTTTTTTTTTTTTTTTTTTTTTGTAAACACTGTTCACTACAACCTATCTTCTATTTAGCCCACACTTTAATCAGGTAAACGAACATACAAAACACATACTCTCTCTTTCACTCTCCCTCTCTCCCTCTCTCTCTCTCTCTCTCTCTCTCTCTCTCTCTCTCTCTCCCCTCCCCCTTTTTCCCCCCCCCCCCCCCCCCCCCCCCCCCCCCGCCGCGCCCCCTCTCCCTCTCCCTCTCTCTCTCTCTCTCTCTAATCTCTTTCTCTATAACACACACGCTCCCACATAACCTACACACACATACTCACCCACAGCTCACCCCAGACTCCACACACAAAAAACTCATCCACCTTCACCACCTCCAGTAGTATAACCCTAACTGGGATCATGGCTGGAAGAGAAGGGACAAGGGCAAGTGAGGAAGGAAGGAACCACCAGTGGGGGGGGGGGGGGGGGGGTGCGTACCTCAAACCAACAGTAACTAAGAAAGCATTCCTTAGTACTTTTTTTTTTTTTTTTTTTTTTTTTTTTTTTAGAGATATTTTAGAATTACAGTAGGCACAAAGTATCATCATTGTTCTAATAATACTTTTTAAAATGCATTTTAAAAAATCCTGTACATCCCATCTGGAGTCGTCTTAAATTTTTCATAATATATTACAGTATCATACTCCCCCCTCCTCCACCCCCCCCCCCAGCAAGTGACCATCTCAACTCCTCCCCCCCCCCCCCCCCCCCCTACTCTCACTCCCAACTGAATTCTCTTATTCATAACTAAAAGCAAAATCTTTCCTTTCATTTCCTCCTGTTGACGATGTGCCCAAATTAGCATGCCAATACAGTTCTCTTTCTGGCAGTTTTTTCTGTTGTCCACACATGCTCAATTGGTATGATGTTCGGGAACATAACATTCTGATCTTGAGGATGCTTTTCACTTGCCACATGAGATGCAACTGTTCTTTTTTTGGTCTTGCTAAGTTTAACATCGCTTTTATGATTCGCCCATCTCTTTTTCAAATTTACTGTTGACCCAACATAGAGGAAATCTTGATGTAATTTACACTGAACCATATAAATTACATTAGGCGTGGTGCAGTTCAGATGAGACCTTATGTTCCACTTTCTCCCATCCCAACGTGACTTGAAAGATGTAGTGTCTGTGGAATGTACACACGTGTCACACTTCCTGTCACATTTGAAACATCCTCTACCGTTTTCAGGGCCATGTTGCAGCGTTTGGGACTGATGGTTTATATATTTCACCTCAGTTTTTGGCTCTCCTGTTTCCTGCAATGATAGACTTCGGAAACATTTTCAAATTGCCTGGGTTTTTGTACAACTTCAGATTGTCTCTTATTACACTTGATTAAATGGAACTCTTGGGTCCCAAGTAGTAACCCAAGCCAATTTCTTCTGTAGGTTTTTTTTTAACTGTTTCTGCAAGGCTTTCTTTCTGGGCACACTGGCACCTTCTCTAAGACCTTTTAACGCATCCTCCAATTTCCAGCCTGAAGTAACAAGATATTTTGCATATTCCGTATTCTCTTTTCTAATATCTTCTGAACATATCACCCTAAGTCTTCAATCCATGCCAATAAGCATACCTTTAAAGACAGATGGAGGATGACATGAGTGGGGGGGGGGGGGGGTGCGAACTGTGCGAATTTTCAGAAAAGACATCCGTTCTTAATTACCTTCGTCTGTCAGAGTGACTCTGACATCTAAGTATTCCACTGATTTCCCTGAGTTTATAGTCCGCTTAATCTTCTCTGGACATAGCGGTTCTAGGTGTTCTAGGTGTTTCTGAAAGATAGGGACAGATTTTTTCTTGGGTAGTACAATGAATCCATCATCCCTATATCTACTCCAGTTGACCCAATATCCTGTATCTGAATGTTTTTTTTCTTGAGGTTTTTTTGTAGAAGACAGTAGAGGTATTGGACTTCCTTTGATTAGTTTCTCATCTAGACAACCCATGAAGACATCTACATACGTAGAAGCATGAGGTGGACCCATAGCTGTGCCACTGTGTAGGTGATGCAAAAATTTTATTTCCATCACCATCTTCATAACTACAGAGATTATTATTCAAAGCTTGTGTAAGACCTTCCATGATACAATCTGAGGAGATCTGTAACTTTGAAGGGTGTTTTTTTTCCAGCATCTCCTTTACTGCTGGGATGCCCATATTGTTGACCACACTAGGGTACAAGCTATCTACATCACACGTAGCTAGAACTGCTGAACTTGGGAGGGGAGAGTATTTCTCATTTATTACTTCAATCTTCATGAGAAATTCCTCTCTGTCTAAAATTTGATACGGTAACTTTTCTGTCAGATGATTGATAGAAAGTTGAATAACCTTAGACAAGTTTTGAGTGTGGGGTGCCACTTCCTGATAGCAACAACCGGTGGGGGAACGGAGGTGGTTTGTGGGTCTTAATAAGAGGTTTGCATTTTGCTGGGTGGGTCCCCTCAACTTTCTTTAGTTACAAATTGTGCAATATCTTCACTAAATACCCCCCTCTTCCTAGCCGTTTGTCTGCATACTTGCAAATCTTAGAACAAACGTCTTGTGTGTTATCCTGCACCAACGCAACAAATTGCTTTTCATCTTTCAAATCTTCGAAAATACGTTTATCATCCTCTGGTAAGCGAGTAATTAATTACTGTTGCACCTGATTTGTCCGCAAACCCACATGCGCAGTTGGGGTAAAAGGTAATTTACGTAAATCTTCCAGTGCTGATCTCTTGATTTGTTGTTAGATCATCTTTTATTCTTTTCCTCCGTTTAACATCCAGAAATTCTTCTGTACATTTTTCTATAAAAATTTTCTAATGCTTTGTTGCCTTTTGGGGGCCTTTTCTCCGAAGGACACACACACACACACACACACACATATATATATATATATATATATATATATATATATATATTGAATTATAAACAAAGCTTGCTCTTATGTCTCAGATTGTAGAAATAGGGGGGTGGTAAGCCTTCATATCATTATCTGCAGTGGTAGATGATTCTGCCACTGCAGATATGAAGGCACTGGAATTTATTGTTTCATTGTAATTTAGTCCCTTGCGGATTCATTCCAAGAACTGGCCCTCAGGTTGGATGTGAGCGGTGGAGGGTGGTGGTCAAGAGAAAAACTGAAATAATTGTTGCCCTACATAAGGTGAATCACTGACCGTTTTTTGTTTGTTTGTTTTTCCAGATCAGTGACGACAGGGAAAAAAAAGAGGCATTGACCAACATGGATACTATACGGATGTTTCCACGTAAGGCCAATTGTGTGTGTGTGTTCTCTCTCTCTCTCTCTCTCTCTCTCTCTTAAAACAAAGACGCGTATATTATGAAGAGTAGTGGAGAGGAAGGAGGGGGGGGGGGGGGGGGGGGGGGGGGGGGTAGAGGTGGAAGTGTAGACCAACCATTCCTTCGTCATTTAAAACACTGGTTTGTCCCAAACCCTATCTGTCGAAAAGAAAAGATTAAGAGAGAGAGGGAGGGGGGGGGGGGGGGGGGTGTAGAAGGAAAACAGGAAAATGTGAACACAAAATAGTGCACTGGAAAAGTAAACAGCAGACCCTTCACCGGTAGCCTGTGGGAACCATGGAGCACTGTGTTGGACACAGTTCCTTGGCATCCCTGGTCCTCTGTCGGTTGTCGTTCCCTGGCGGAATTCCATCAGCGAAATCTCATGAACTCTGTGCTGCTCCACACTTGGTATCGAATGGCAATGTACTGTCTATGATTCTGTGGTATTCTCACGGGAAAACACACACACACACACACACACACACACACACACACACACACACACTATTATGATAGTGTTTGGCATGCACGACTTTTATATAAATGAAAAAAATTGGAATAACAGGTGTAACTTATCATTACATAAGCAATTTATTATCAGATAAGTCAATACAAGTCAGGCTGGGAAATGTCTACTCTTCAGCGAAAAGAATTGATATAGGCATTCCGCAAGGATCTGTACTAGCTCCATTATTGTTTAATATATTAATTCACGATCTACCAAACTGTCTATCAAAAACAACAAATGTTGTGCAATATGCAGACGATATAGCTATTTGGATCAACACATCTTTGAGGAAACATACTAACAAAAGAACTGTTCATTATGTTCAGAACATATACCAAAGAGAACTTAATAATCTAAATCAATATATGAAAAAGAAAATGGATTGAACTTTTGTCTTTTGAAAAGACTTATCTTATGCTTTTTAATAATGGTGAAAATCCTGAAACTCTTCCTCAGTTAGTATTGGATGGAAACCCTCTTGTTTATAAGCAGTCTGTTAAGTTTTTAGGTGTACATTTAACATCAAAATTAAATTGGAAAGTTCATATTGAATATTTGATTTGTAAAAGCAAGAAAAAGATTTAATTTTTAAAAAATCATAAATAAACAGACATGGAGCCAAAATACCAAAACATTACTACACCTTGCAATTTCTTTTTAGTTCGATCAGTACTCTCCTATGGGCAAGAGAGGTGTATTTCAGTGCTTCAAATACTCTTTTAAATAATTACAAGCATAGATAGTAGGGCTATCAAGCTAGCTCTTGGTGTCCCTATGCACTCTAACACTCATAGAACATATAAAGAGAGCAACATGTCATTAACAGAACATCGAAAATTAGCAGTTTCGAAAATGTAATAAGAAGCCCGTCTATCGTTAATAATACACAGGAGGAAATATTCTTAAATGCAGAAACAGACAGAGTTCCAAAGAGAGAGCAAAAAACAACACTTCTTCAGCCTATCAGGAATTTTACTGAAGACGTTACGAGTAAAAGCAAAATAGACATTCACAATATTTCAGTCATGCCTATTATACCAATGATACCACCATGGGAACAAAGAAAGGCAAATTGATATGGAATACAACAGTTACAACAAAAATGAAGAAGAGAATTTATTAGTTACTGACGTTCGCCTTCATTTAGATTCAAAAATATTCAAATCATCTAAAAATTTTCACTGATGGCTCCGTCTTAGAAACGTCAGACAGTGGTGCAGGTTTTGTTATTCCTTCGCTTAGAATAGAAAAGTCATATTATTTAGGCAAAGGTGTTTCAATATTTACATCTGAATTGTACGCAATAATGCAAGCTTTAGAATTCATTTGTGATCTACCTTATTCCATTTATAACATCTTACTATGTGTTGATTCAAAATCAGTTTTATAAACGCTCAAGCAAAATAGCTGCAACAGTCGTAACGATATTGTCTTTGAAATTAAGTATTTAATTAATCGTATTGCTATAAAAGGTATTGGTATTGACTTTTGCTGGGTGCCATCTCATTCTGGGCTCTTTTGGAATGAGGTTGCTGATAGAGCTGCTAAACGAGGAGCTTTCAATAACTCTGACACAGTTTCAAATGAGAAATTAGCATTATCAGCAGATGAAATGTACTCCCTGTTGGAAAAATCCACTTGTACTAGCCCATCTGCTTCTAGATCTAAAGTCTTGACATATAGTAGACCAATAATTAGTTAACTGTACAAAATACGACTAAACTCGTGGAAAGCTAAGTACGTAAAAGATAATTGTATTTGCAATCTTAAACTGTCAATTCATCACTTACTATTAGAATGCCCAATTTTGCTCGCTAGATACCGAATGAATAATATGGATTTTTTTCTGAAGTATGATAACACAAGGGACATTCTGAATGATGAAGAAATTGACATTATCTTAATTGCAAAAGTTATTCTATCCACACCTATTGGAGATTACTTTGAGTTTTATTTCACTTGTTCTTATTTTTGAAGGGCGAGTAGGGGGTAACTTTTGCATGGTGTCTAAAATCACTATCCTTGTGAACAGACATTAAATTAAATATTCATTCATTCATTACACACACACACACACACACACACACACACACACGCACACACACACACACACACACACACACACACACACACACACACACACACACACACACACACACACACGCGCGCGCGCGCGCGCGCGCGCATACAAATTCTTTTTACAAATAACGTCCCAGAGCAGCCAGCGAAGGGTCGAAAAGCGAAACAAGAAGAGGATACTGTACAGAAATGAGATCAGTAAGTAAAACGTGATCAATATCAGAGGATATGTTTGAGCCTTAAAGACGCTTGAGGATGCATGAAGGCTACAAGAAAGTCGAGAAGTGCCGATCATTAAAAATACTCCCAGAGTGGCTCAGGAGTAAGTCTCCTTAGGTTTGTGCACTTCAAAGAGCTTGTGCTCCGAGTGACGGACAGAAGTAGAGAAGAGTTCAAACCTGAAATAATGTATGAACAACAAAGAACTGACACCAGTTATGTGTGCTTTCACACACCGACTTGACTTGTACGTACAAGAGCACAGAAATCAATAGAACTTCAGTCCAACCAGTCTTTGTCTGGGGTGGCTTTTCCCATGTTATTTGGTCACATGGAGAGGGACTGTTCTTGATAAGTTACATTGTAACCCACCCGGTACATCAGAACTTCTGTAAAGTGTTGGGGAGGAGGGTAGATGTCTCTCCAGCAGCTGGTGACTGGTCCATCTCTTTGGGCAAGCTGATCTCCTTGGTCTGCCTGGCCGCATGGTAGCATGGAATCTTGATCCTGAGCGGTACCAGTTGCAGGAAACTTAGGAAGACTCCTGAGACCAGGAAGATCAGGAACCCAGGATCCGGTCCCATGACAACCTGGTAGCCGAGAGTCCGGCTTGGTGAGTCTTCACTGTCACACTTGGCCTCTGGCTTTTGGTAAATGTGCAAGATTTCAGCCAGCAAAGGATTAGTCTAGCAGAAATGTATCTTTCTCAGTCTTCAGTCTCCATTTATTTCTTCACTCAGGTTTTGAGTGGGTTTTTACAAGTGTTAGGGGACAATAGGAAGATTCTAAACAACTGAAGGTAAACGACTCTTTCAAGTTTAGTTATATACTCAAATGAAGTGACTTGGAACGCGCCAAGCCTAGATACGCAGGTTGATTAGAGTCGCCTACTACAAAACATTTCAGGCAATCCAACAGGATTCATAAATCACACTTAACAGTTTTCACCCACTGTGGGCATACTGTTTTCCTGTCAGAAGACAGCATTCAGTGATATTCCTAACAGCGTACTGAATACTGGTAAAAAGTCAATGGTTAAAACAGAATGTGAATCAAGCATCGTAGCATTTTATACCAAGTTGTGTGTGAAAAAACTAAAAAAAAACTACCACAATGGGAACCCTCATTCATCATGTTGATAGACGTCAACCAAGAATTGGTGTAGTAAAGTCATGCTGTTAAAATGTGTGGCATACCTACAAGCAACGCACAGTCTCGACAAGACTTAGAAACCTGGGTGCGACTAACAGTTCTTGTGGGTGGATCAGTGAAACCTGACAACAGGATCTCAGAGTAGGAGAGAGATGAACGTTCACCAGTCTTTTGCCACACACCAGTGTGTGTTACGGACTGTGTGATCACACTGGCACTGTTGCAGCCTTTGGTGGAGCAGCGAAATGAGGAGACATGATCTCCCCTTGTTGTGTGCTGTGTACTAAGCTATGCATCTGGTGTCCTAAGCCAGGCTGTCAGAGAAACATTTCAGCCAATAGTACAGTATACAAAAGAGAAAAAAAAAAAAAGGGGGGTGGGGGTGGGGGGGGAAGGAGGGAGCAGCCGTCCCCACCACATGCAGGGTGAGGTAATAGAACTAAGATTAAAGAGGACAATTTTCTAAGATGTTGGAGGTATTGTTAGCCTTTCAGGGTTCGTACGCTTCTTGAAACGCTTTGAATTCTAACAGCGAATTTCGAGACCTTGAACACCTTTGAAAATCAATAAAATGTGCTTCTGTTGACCAAACCTTGAAAACCTTTGAAAATCAAGCCGTCAGCTCCAAAAACTTTTTAATGTGGCAAAAAGAAATGGCTGTTTGATTTTTCTGCGTCGAGGCTAATGAAAAATTATTTTTAAAACAAATTTTTACACTGCCGCGATCCCGAATTGCCGTCTGCTATTACCAAGGGAGGTAATTTGTAACTTCATCAATTTTGAAGAAGTTACAAATTATCTCCCTTGGTATGAACGCACGCGACGATGTTTGTATTTTTTTTAAACTAGATTTTTTTCCCCTCCAACCAGTCTCTTACACACCATGTATAGTCTGTATCTTCTCTTACAAATCGATATATTTTTGCTGATTTTAGTGTTTTGGCATTTGATACAAAGAGTCTGGGTTTGTTAATGTTCTAATGTGTGCGTGGTGTATGGCACACTCTGATAAAAACTGAAAAAAGGAAATGGCAGTTTGATTTTTCTGTGTTCAGGTTGATGGGGAAAAAAATGAAAAACAATTTTTTTTTGTTTTCTTTGTACAAAAAAAAATTGTTTTTAAAAAAAAATTTTTCTTCAACCTTACCACAGAAAAATCAAACTTGCCATTTCTTTTTTTCAATTTTTACGCAAGTATCGTAGCCTTGAAACTTGAAACTCCTTGATCTTTGTTCTTTGGAGTCTGTAGGAACCCTGTTTATGCTAATGAACAAAGCAAAGATGCCCCACACCTGCGAGACACGTGTCTGGCACAGAGATCAGGACAAACCCGTGACTATGGTGAGTGGGGGGAAGAAAAGGGAGACAGGGGGTTAGTGGGTTCTCTGAAGTAGAAGGGAAGGGTGAGAGGGAATCCTTCCCCCCTCCACGATTGGTCGCTGCACGATCGGATAATAAGGGGAGAGAAGGCTGGCTCGAGGGGGGGGGGGGGGGGGGGGGGGGGGACAACTCGCTGTACACTTATGGTCCCGAATTCTCCCTTCCATTGTCGTCCACGCCACAGATATCTCCCGGTTTGGGTTAGAGTAAAACGTAAGCCTGACCGACCAAAGCTGGGAGTGTGAGAGAAGAAGGGGGTGGAGGGGATGAAAGTATAGACTGGAAAATGACGTAAACTGCTGATCCTAATGGCAGTTTGTAAGCCTGATGAAGACTTTGGGTCGAAAATTCACTTGTTTGATTAGTGCAGTCTATCAGATTTGCGTTACTTTAGATCTAGCTGCAAAGTGAAACGACTGCAGGCGGAAATCTAAACAAATCTAAACAAATCTTAAATAAATGTCAGCGAACCGCCCAGAGAAACGTGGACAAACGAGTCACAAGACAAAACACAACGCGTTTCGACCTCTTAGGTCTTCCTCAGGTGAAACAAAACGAATAAAATAACGAAAAATGCACTTAGCTTTGATCGCTTCATTTTTGTTATTTTATTCGTTTTGTTTCACCTGAGGAAGACCTAAGAGGTCGAAACGCGTTGTGTTTTGTCTTGTGACTCGTTCGTCCACGTTTCTCTGGGCGGTTCGCTTACATTTATTTAAGATTTGCGTTACTTTAATCATGTTTTGTGCGTGTTTATTTGTATTTTGAGTGCAGTTTGTAAGACAGAGAGAGAGAGAGAGAGAGTTGGGGGGGGGGGGGGGGGGGGGGGGGGTTAGTAGAAGATGTGGCTGGCAGTTGTCACAACATGTGGGCATGAAGCAGACATGTTCAACCGAAAGAACAATAGTGTGAACAATTGACATTCACACCCACTGTTCTTTATGAGAAAAAAAACAGACGATGTGCATCGTCTAAAGAGCACTGCAAAACATGGGTTTGTAGTGACCCCCCAGTCTGTAGTGAACCTGGACAGACTATTGATGTTCGCATGCATACTGTTCACTTCCATATCGTGCATTCAACTGTTTCTGAAATGCAGGTAGATTTGGTAGACCATTTTCTGTATACCACGTAAAACAACATATGAGAATCCTATAACCTATTCTAATCTGAAGCCGTTTCAATTTACATCGTTGATTTCGTGAATTTTTGAAAATACAACTTTCCCTGGTATATTTATATTATCAATACGGTTACCGGCAAATTCAACATTCATCCTGGCTGTTGTCTACACTGACCAGAACTTGCAGACCGAAAAAAAAAACATGTGAAAAAAAAAGACTGAACGTAGATAAAGCCTGCAATGTGGGGGGGGGGGGGGGGGGGGGGGGGGGGAGGGGGGCTAACGTAAGTGGTTATGTTGGGGAACTGCCCTCCTTTGGGTGTGTGGTTGAATTACGTGCCTCAATATGTGTGTGTGTGTGTGTGTGTGTGTGTGTGTGTGTGTACCTGTGCGCACGTTTTTATTCTTATGTGTATTCATTTGGTAGACAGTTTTGTGATAGGTCATAGGAATTCATAGTGAGATCTGGAAGAGGTCTGAAAAAAAGTCTGGATCACCGATCCCCCCTCCCTCCTCCCTCCTTACCCCCCTCCCCGCCCCCCCCCCCCCCCCCCCCCCCCCCCAACACACACACACACACACACACACACACACACACACAAAACTTGTAAGAACCTCGTGCAGGGTGCTCTTGATTCATTAACTTTATTAAAACCGCACATGTCGACAGTCTGGTTACGTAATCTTGGTGACCTCATTGATCGTTGGCTTTGATTTTTTACTCGCTCAAGATCCCACTATTTTGGTCGGGTGTTGAATTGACCTCGGATCAGCGTTTTCAAGCTCACATCGGGCGGAAGTGTTCAAATGTCGTAAGTGGGTTTTGGTGTTACTGTCTTGCTGCTTGCATTGTCTGGGCTGTACTGTTTCATCAAAGTCGACGCGTTTCTTTGGGCCTAGTCATTCAGCAGCTTCACGTTGATCTGTAATATGTTGAATACTCTGACGCTTTGTCGGTTGTGTACGTAGAGAGCCATGAACGGGAAAGGACGAGAACTGATGTGGGCATACAGTTTGTGGGCTGTGTCTACAGACCGTTTTTCTTAGAACAACAAACAAAACTGTTCACCCCGAAGATCTTACTCAGTCAGTCGTATTTAATAAAGAACCTCGCCGAAACATGCTGAAAGTGAAATGAATGAATAATCGAGTAAATAAACACACAAATCAAACCAAAAACAATCTTCAGGACAGACGGAAGAAGGGGACAAGCCCACCTAGGCCTACCTGTTCCATCCAAAAGTCAGCCTGCGACGTGTGTTGTCCATGGGTACGGCCACGCCACACTGAAGGGGGCAGTGGAAAGTGGCGTTTCTCACAGCTGTTCCAGGCCACGCTTCCTAATTCCTGATGGAGGTTGTCAACGGGAATCGTGTCGGCATATGGTGTGCCCACTGGATCTCCTTCAGGTGGTGATGACTGCTTCGTATTCGAAGACTGCTTGAGCGTTGTGCAGTTACTGGCATCTTCTCGCTCATTCTTTTGTAACTCAATTCTTTGTCATCGTAAGCATCTTCTTGACCTTCGATGTGCAACAAAAGGGGCTTTTTTTCGGGTATTATTGGTGGTCGTGTTCATTGCCTCCAAGTAGACTTGCAAAACGCAGTGGATATGGCCAGGAGTTTCCGACAGTCGACTTAGTGTGTGTGTATAGCAGATCTGCAGTAATAGTCGTTGCTGACGTAAACATCACCTAAATGTAGAAGCAAGGATTACTTGCAAAAAGATGACAGATGCAGAAGACTTTGGGATCAGGCCTCTTCCAGACACTCGCTAATCCGATACTTCACATACAATTGTACTCGCTCGCGCGCGCGCGCGCACGCACACGCACACACACACACACACACACACACACACACACACACGCGCGCGTGCGTGCGTGCGCGTATACAGAAAACACACACATACATGTGCGCGCAGAGAGAGAGAGAGAGTACAAAACAACTACAAAACAAAGAGAAAAGAGCGCAGAGAGATAAAACAAGGGGGAGGGAAGGACGCATGGATGAATGGTTACATCATTATGTTCAATTATGTCCCCGGGATTGCTGATCACATGGATGTGGTTGTTGTCGTTTGTTACAGCCGGAGCTAACTATCACTGCCATAAAGCATGGAGAAGAGAGGAAGTGGCGAAAGCTAGTGGGAGTACGGGGCCAGTCACATGTCCCAGCGGTGACGATGCCATCTGTCACTGCGAGGACACGGCAAAGGGGGCCAGCATCACACGGACAGAGATATTAGACTGCCCTTTCTCTCCCGACAACGTGGATACATTCTACCACAAGGGTAAATTCAGTAGACAGCAGATGATGGCGACGCATGCTTGCTACCTCCCAATGATGCAACCCAACTATAAGTGCAAGAAGCCCCATGAGCTGGCCCTGTGGGGGGCCCCCACAGAATCTGACCTGCTCAAGTTCGTCAAACGTAACCCCAGTTGTCTGAAGGACAAAGACGCAGCTGGCAACACTGTTTTGATATTGGCATGTGTTGCCCGCTACCCGTCGTCCTCGGTGATCAGCACCCTCCTTGACATGTCGCCAAAGGAGTTCGTCAATGAGAAGAACAACGATGGGTTGACGGCTCTCCATTTTGCGGTCCTAAACGATCACATGGAAATAGTTTCGCTCCTGTTGCAGCACGATGCCGACGTGAATGCTGGCAGGGTGGAGGTGGGGGGAAAGTGGTACGGGCTCACACCGGTCATTATGTGCATCATCGCCTGCCACTGGGGCAGGCAACATCGTACTCTGCCTTTACTTTTGGCTCATAATCCAGATCTGAGCGTGCAGACTGTGGAGGTAGATACCGATTACGACGACCATTTGAGATTTTTCGTCGAATGCGCTTGTGGAGGCTGTTCATCCCGCAGAGTTCATTCCCCCAAAAAAATGTTACCCCTAGTCAAATCCTCGGAGGCAAGTCGTGGTTTGCATCAGGCACCGCAGCATATCATGCCGCCCAAAAGTAACATGGAAGCGCCTCTGCAACTTCTGCTCCGAACCTTTGCTGAGAGGAGCCAGTTGGACGAAGTTCTGAACGAACCAGCCGACCACGAGTCGCGCACCCTGTTTGGTGTTGCAACGTTCTACTGCGCCTCCAGAACTATGAAGCTGTTGATGCAAACTAATAGCTCCGTGGTGAACCGAGCTACTGCCTACTGCGATGGGCTAGACGACCTGATCCCGCTACACCAATTGTTGTCCAGACGACGTTGCTTCGACACAACTTTTACAAGTGTATAGGGTGCACAAAGACCAAGATCTTGAGTGAAAAGTATGTCACCGCGATTCTCACTGCGTTGCTGGACTGCCCTGCGGTCAACGTAGAGGCGAGGGACAGATGGGGGGTCACCCCTCTAATGCTGGCCATTCAAAACGGTCATGACTACATCTTGAAGAGGCTGCTGGACATGGGGGCAGACCCTTTGGCGGTCAGTGGCAATGGCTGCACACCTGTGTCTTTGGCCCTGCATAAAGAACCTGCTCTTTGTCTGAACATTCTCAGGATCTTGTTTCAGACGGGCCTTAGTCATGAAATCTACAAAGAGTCTTTCGCCGACTCGGTGGTCTTGACTAAGTTGTGCGAGAAGAGAGACATTCAGATCTTGGACTTCTTCCGTCGAACAGGTGCCCTCAGCGACTCCAATCGGGTGGCCATGTTAAAGGCAGCAGAGAAAGCTACAGTGACTGCCGCAGAGCAAGAACAGAAAGACAAGTTTGTCCAAGCACTGACAACGGCAAATCCTTGGTCGTTGGAGAAGTGTGCCCTTATGTGCGTGTCGGCTAAAGTTGGGGTAGGATCAGCCAAAGGACGTTACGAGGCCTTCAGATCCACAGTGCAGCAGATGATGCAGAACTCTGTGAATGGTGCTTCAGACCAGGCTGACTGCTCTCAGAACTCGGGTGAGGAGGAGGAGGATAGGAGCCAGCATGTCGAGGAATTGGACGGCATAACCAAAAGGATTCATGGCATGCTTCGTGACTACCTGATTGAAACTGGTGTGGAGCCGCCGACTGGCCAGGTGTGAAGAGCGTCTCCCATGCGAGACACTTAGTTAAAAAGGGCCAAACAAACAAGGCCTACACATTTCTGATCCAACATTTTTGGTGGTGTTGTAGTCCAAGCAGAGGCATATATATCAAACTTGTGTACTAGTTAACTAGGGAAAATTAAATTCCCAGAAAGTGATGACGTCATTTTTGCACAATTGTGTGTGTTGTCATTGTTTGAATATCGTCTGACCACTTGTGTGCAAGCTTTCATGCCGTTATCTACATTATCTACAGGAAAATAAACCTAGTCGAGTTTGGTATTAAAGGAATTGTCGGCTATTTGCCTATTCAGTCATCTCAAGAGCACAGATATATTACATTTTTCATGATAGTGACTAATTATCAAACTAACAGCCCCACTTGTAATTGCAGCTCAGCAATGCCGAACACATTGTTGCCAGACGGCTTTACACAGATGACATTCAGTTCGCCGAGTACAGCACGGTTAGCTGGCTGGTGGGGAGCAGCCTGCAGAAAACACCTCTTTCCCTGACCTGCATTCATGACTTGGCCTCTGCAGCTGCGGGCGAGCTGTAAACTCCCTTGCCTCTCTCAATCTAAGTGGCTTTCTCTGAACAGCCGTGGGAGTGCATTTGTCAGCGGTCCAACACTTATGGTGCCAATACAGTCTTTCATTCTTTTCCTCGTCTTCGTGAACCCTCCCCCCCCCTCCCCCAAAGCTCTTCCAACCATTCCCTACCCATCCACCCCCACCCTTCCTTAATGTCATTTTCTTTCTGAAAGATCGATCTTTGGGAGATTTTATTGGTACATCTCTTATGTTTTGTCATTTCTTTTTTAGGGGTGGGGGGTGGGGGTAGAGACAAATAATCTCATTCTGAAATTGTGACTTTAATTTTTTTTTTTTTTTTTTTTTTTTGCTGTCCCAACCTCTGCGCCACCTCAGAGGCAGTGCACACACGCCCCTCATTCCGACACCCTGCCCACAGCCACAGCCCGGTCGGCCCTGCCACAGCCCCGGCACCGGCAAACCACAGGGAGCAGTCAATGTCAAGTCGTCAAGAGGCAACCCACCGGAGGAGACACTGCACTACCGCCTAGTCACGTCGGTGGTGTTCAGTGGCGCCTGTTCTGATCTAACATACGCAGGACACCACCTACTAAGCCCCCTACTGTCGACAATAATGCTTAGTCGCGGAGCCGGCGTGAGTGAGCTCTCCCTCTGGAGGGCGCCACCACGTCCGTCCAACAACAGTCCCCATGGACTCGCCGATACCGGTGACCCCGACGGAACCAAACCAAGGCCACAGACGTGGAGAGGACATCGAAACTGAGGTCACCATGAGAGCAGGGCATGAAGGGCCACAGAACTTGAGGCTTTTTTTAAAATGCTGATCGATGAGAATGAGGATGATTAAGATGATGCGACGGATTTCCATTTCGGTTTGAGACTACATGACAGGGCTGTACTCTACGCTTCCTTTCATAATATATCCCGGCGTCAACCAGGCCCGAGAGATACAGGCACCTGCAGTGTTTGTCAGGAAATTGAGCAACACTCTCAGAAACGCACCCATTAAGTGGATGAAACTCGACTGTGTGCTCCCAGTCTTCCCAACTGAGTCCGCAGCAACTCAACTCTGGGTAGGAGCCGGTCGGGGCAGAAAAACCCAAATGACTTCTAATGGGATTCGAACCGACGACCTCCCCGCGACGCTAACCACTTCGCCACGGCAGCTGGTGTTACTTTAATCTTGATGCAAGTAAATAGATGACAGGAATCGGAGAATGAATGTAGGTTTGTTCAAAGTGTGCATGCAAGTGTTCAAGCTGCAATGAAATCACAAGCATGCATGTGCGCCATAACCCCCCCCCACACACACACACACACACACACACACACACACACACACACACACACACACACACACACACTCACACACACACACACACACACACACACACACACAGACAGCAGCAGACAAATTCTCTCTCTCCCTCTCTCTCTCAGATGTTGCATACTTGTTCAGTCTCAAACTTTCTCATTCAAATACGTTGCAAGTCTCTGGTTGTGTAAAATGTTCTGCGTTTATTACAGATGGTTTTTCGACACTTTCTGATGACGTCAATACAGTTTTTGGCTTGGTTTGGTTGGTTTTCTTGTGCTGCGTCAGTTCCAGCTGTGATTGTTATTTCCAGAAAGCTCCATATCAAGACACAAACTGCTTCATCATGGTATATTTCCTGGACGTTCCCACTTTAGTGAGTGAGAATGTGAGAGAGAGAGAGAGAGAGAGAGAGAACTGCAGAAAGAGGGAAATCGATTCGTGGAGATTAAGGCCTTCACACAATAAACACGTGTCCACATTAAGCGTAAGAGAATGTTTATTGTTAGCTCGCGTCTCCTTTGCTAGCACGCGCACGCACACGCACACGCACACACACACACACACACACACACACGTGAAATAGAGTAAAACTACTCCAAAAGACAGAAAAGAACAAGGGACAGAGATCAATACATATGGCAGACAAAAAAGCAGCAACTGTGTGTGCATGCATGTGTGAACAGTCACACACACACACACACACACACACACACACACACACACACACACACACACACACACATCTGTACACAGACGAACAGAAAACAAACGCGTGAACATTCAGGAAAATGTCGACGCTTCTGCGCATGATAATTTGAACACTGAAGATAATGTGCAACCCACAAAACCCAGACCAAAAAAAAAAAATCATTTATGCTTTTCAATCTTCACTATGCAATAAGGGTAGTCAACGGCCAAAAAGAATACTGAAATTGACCATTGAACTTTCACCTTAGCAAGGACCCATAATGTTTTGACCCAATTCACCGACTTGTCGCTTTTTTTTTTCTTCATCCGCAAAACTATACAAACACTACTTAATAGGTTTAAAGCAAACTTGGTAGAATAATGAAATACAAAGCAAGCACCAACTTAGTAAATTTTGTTCAAGCTGTATGTGAGATTAAAGATCAAATGGTGGACCAAAGTTCAAATTAGCATCATCATGAAATTTCCTCAGAACATGAGTATTGGTAACTAGTTAAGTTCTGTCCTGAACTGATAACTAAAGGTAAGGCAGTACGTTTTCATACAATATCAAAACAATCTAAAGTTATAATTTCTTCTTTTTTTTTTTTTTTTTTCTTTTTTTTTGTGGATGTCAAAATCATGTCTCTACCACGATTTCCATTAATGTACAAGGGAGGTAACCCTTTCAGTCATACCTGTTATTATTTGCCCTGGCAGAGAAAAGTGCTTTTGTTTTTATTCATATGGCGTGTCAAAGGTCCATTTAATCTTGATGGAGGTCTTCATTCTTCCCGAATGCCTTTCTGGTTTCAACGGAAGGTATCTATCGAAAATGTTCAACCTATAAGATTTTGACAACCTCATGCTTTTTTTTCTTGTTCCCTCAGAAGTGAATCATTAAATTTATCCAGGGTTGACTGCCAGACCCCAGTATCTCTCATTTATAATATGTATATGAGAAACTGGGTTCTGGCAGTCAACCCTGGCAGGTGCATCATGAACACAGTGCGTAACTGACACATCATTATATTATGTATTCCCACAGTAATTGCCCATTATGTATTCCCACGGTAATTGCTCATTACGTATTCTCACAGTAATTGCTCATTATGTATTCCTGCAGTAATTGCTCATCATGTATTCCCACAGCAATTGCTCATTACGTATTCCCATAGTAATTGCTCATTATGTATTCCCACAGTAATTGCTGATGATGCCAGACCTGTTTATCCCTACGGATTCTTCGTAGTTTTCTATGGAAACAAATCGTTAACTACGGCGCTATGGACTTAGTCTCAAACTACTGAGGGGGGGGGGGGGGGGGGGGGGGGGGTGACGAAAGTTGTTAGTGGCAACTCGGCAAAGGGCGGGAGCCATCTCTAAGAGATGCTAGGCTAGACCTATTAGATTATGCCCCTTTAACTCGTACATGCGTGCTGGTTTCTTCCGTTCTACTCAACGCACGCAGAATGTGGAGCAACATTGCAGTTTGCACACCCTGAATTCAACAGGCTCAATAAACAGTAAGCAGGTAGGGTAACTTTTAGCTCCCATACGATAGGAAAACCTAACACAGAGTAACTTTTTTATTCGAGACTGCACAGCCTTTAAATCTTGAATAAAGTCAGTAGACAAGTAGGGTAACTTGTGTTCCCATAAGAAAACCTAACACAGAGTAACTTTTTCAAGACTGGCACAGCCTTTTAAACTTGAATAAAGTCAGACAAATACAAAGACGAACAACCTAATAGTGGGGGGGGGGGAACAAGCGCACGCAAACAACACAACTGTCTTCATAGTAATGACTTGGCAAAAATTTGGACTTAACGAGGGAGGGGTGGGTGTGTTGAAGATGGAGAGACTGGGAAAATGAAATTAAGAAAAATATATTATAGATATGAAAACTCTTCTCTAGCTGCATAAGGGAACTATCGTAATCCCTTTTGAAGGCAGATCTATTTGTATTGCCTGCTCCTAGGCCTTTCGTCCGCTGGATCGGAACTTGTCGGGGAGACACGGCTGGGTTGTGTCTGCGCTCCTGGTGTCAAATAGAGACACACCACAGACCATAATACAGTGGTGTTCTCACCACCAAATGGTACAAAAAAGAATCCAATAGCATCCCCAAAGCAACACAGTAAAGGGGAGTGAATAATAGCAAACGAAAGTGTGGGGAGGTAAAAAGTTGCTGAAAAACTAAAGACATTATGCAAACAGTATAAAATGTAAGGGACAATCTTTGAGCCTACGCTTGAGGATCCACCCAAGGATGCAAGGGAGATCAAAAGACAAACACAAGGATGGACAGAAACAAATACAAATAAACTCGATTTAATCGAAATGAATTTGAAATGAGGCAGGGAACATTAAACAATAAACAAGTGGGTAACTTTTGTTCCCATAAGAAAACCTAACACAAAGTAACTTTTATTCAAGACTGGCACAGCCCTTTGAACTTGAATAAAGTTAGACAAATACAAAGACGAACAATCTCTAATAGTGGGGGGGAAAACAAGCGCAGGCTAACAACTAAATTGTCTTCGTAGTAGTAACTTGACAAAGATTTGGACTTAACGGGGGGGGGGGGGGAAGGTTAAAGATGGAGAAACTGGGAAAATGAAATCAAGAAAATATATTATAGATATGAAATCCCTTCACTAGCTGCATAAGGGAACTATCGTAATCCCTTTTGAAGGCAGATCGATTTGTATTGCCTGTTCCTAGGCCTTTCGTCCGCTGGATCGGAATTCATCAGGGAGACACGACTGGTTGTGTCTGCGCTCCTGGTGTCAAATAGAGACACACCACAGACTATAATACAGTGGTGTTCTCACCACCAAGGGTGCAAAAGAATCCAATAGCACCCCCAAAGCAACCAGTAAAGGGTAGTGAATGATACCAAACGAAAGTGTGGGGAGGAAAAAAGTTGCTGAAAGACTAAAGACATTATGCAAACAGTATAAAATGTAAGGGACAATCTTTGAGCCTACGCTTGAGGATCCACCCAAGGATGCAAGGGAGGTGAACTAAAGAGAAACTAAAGACATTATGCAGGCGGTATAAGATGTAGGGGACAGTCTTTGAGCCTATGCCTGAGGATCCACCGGGGGGGGGGGGGGGACAAGCGCAGGCCAACAACTCCTCTGTCATCAAAGTAAAGATCAAGGCTAAAGATTGTCCCCTACATTTTATACCGTTTGGATAATGTCTTTAGTTTTTCAGTAACTTTTTTTTTCCCTCCCCACACTTTCGTTTTGTTTCATTCTACTACCCTTTACTGGATGCTTTAGGGGTTAGCTGTTGGATTCTTTTTTTTTAACCCTTGGTGGTGAGAACACCACGGTAGTACGGACTGTGGTGTGTCTATTTGACGCCAGGAGCACAGACAGAACCAGCCGTGTCTCCCTGATGAGTTCCGATCAGCGGACGAAAGGCCTAGGAGCAGGCAATACAAATAGATCTGCCTTCAAAAGGGATAATGGTGGTTCCCTCATACAGCTAGTGAAGAGTTTTCATATCTACGATATATATTTTCTTAATTTCATGTTCCCATTTTCTTCATCTTCAACCCCGCCCCCCCCCCCCCCCCCCCTTTAAGCGTCCACATTTTTGCCAAGTCATTACTTAAATGACAGAGTTGTTGGCCTGCGCTTGTTTTTCCCCACGATTAGATTGTTCGGTTTTGGTATTTGCCTGACTCTATTCAAGTTTAAAAGGCTGTGCCAGTCTTGAATAAAAGTTACTCTGTGTTAGGTTTTCCTATGGGAGCTAAAGTTACCCTACTTGTTTATTGTTTACTGCTCCCTGCCTCATTTCATTTTCAATTTCAAGAGGCTCAGTCAGGCAATGATGGGAATGAAGACAATTCCTGATTCAAGTTCAGCGTGTGAGAGGTTTTTTTTATTCCCCCACTGTGTGGGAAAATGTGTCACAGAGCAAAGAGCGTCCATGAATCGGGACACTATGGAGGCGACGCGGGTTGTGAAGGCCAAACCTAGTAGTTTCTTAGACAACACCAGACAGAACTCCAACAGCGACCTGCAGAAGCTCCAGAGCGCATACTATCTGTCCCTGAAAAATTTCTGAAAATGAAGTGAAATTCATCGTTAAGTTGAACGTTAGAACGTTGGAAGAGTTAACCTGCTATCATCTTCAGCTGAACCGTTTCTCTGCCATCTTTCTCAAGTCAGCTTAGCTGTCTGTCTGCTACTGTTCTGCGACCTTGACGCTTCTCGTTAAAACCATTTTTCCAACTTCAAGTGAACCGTATCGCCTCTGCCTGTCTTCAAGTGAATTGATACTGTTCCATAGCCTGCGCTTACTGTCAAATGAACTGTCTGACTTGAACCACTTCCTAACATTTGCCTGCCCTCCGGTAAACTGACTCTGCAGTCGACAACGTACATGTTGTTTTGTCCGTCGAGACGACGAAGACCATCTGGTCATCCTGGGATCGGGGGTGAGTGCGCAGATGGCTGGTCAGGCCGATCTGCGCCAGGAAAGACCTATCACAGTACGGACAGGGGATGGTGGCAGCAGCTGCAGATCTGTTGGCACTGGTCTTCCTGATCATCCTGCGCTGCTCAGCTGCAGCAGGTCTGTTGCTTTCACAGGTTTCTGCACCTTTGCGAACAACTGATCGCCGCACCCGTCTCCGTCCTGGGCAGCCTGTCAGTGTACATACTCAATCTCTGGAATGCCAACTGTTGTTGAAGGTGAACTGCGCGAGTGTATGTTCAGCGTGTACCTGTGTGCTCCTGCCATGTATGGGTAGTCGTACTGGAATTAACAGTATGAATCTGCGATCCTGAATGCTCGGTATGGCGACTACAGAAAGTTGCTCAAAACTTCAGACACAGGTCGCCTTGACTATTGAAAGGTAAGGGAGTGTGGTGGTGGGTGGGTGGGTGGGTGGGGGTAAACAGGTCTGTGATGCGTGTCTACAGGAAATTTATAGTTATGCTTATTCCCCCCCCCCCCCCCCCCCCCCCCCCGACTGCACTCTCAGTTCCCGGAACCAACCCCTCCCGCTACCACATCAGTCCCACTTATGGTTTACTTAAACTCTGCCAACCTGAAAACAAAATTACGATATTATCGAATCATTAACATAACTCACTCTTACGCCTCTTCTCTCCCTCTCTATCTGTCACACACACACACACACACACACACACACACACACACACACACACACACACCACTGACATTATCAAAGATCATTTGCAGTCCCGACAGCCTTTCTTCCATCCCATTCACTCTCCCTCGCCCCTTTACTTCCCTCCCCCACAGAAAATCACACACACACACACACGCACGCACACGTGCGCACAGACACACACACACACACACACACACACACACACACATGATCACACACATGCACACGGGCACATACACACGCGCGCGCTCGCACACACACACACACACACACACACACACACACACACACACACACACACACACGCGCGCGCGCACACACGCACACACACACGCACACGCGCACACACACACACACACACACACACACACACGCACACACACACACACATGATCACACACATGCACACGGGCACATACACACGCGCGCGCGCTCGCACGCACACACACACACACACGCACACACACACGCGCGCGCGCGCGCACACACGCACACACACACACACACACGCACACGCACACACACACACACACGCACACACACACACACATTGAGTCCACATAGGGGTAACAAGTAACTGCACTTTTTATGAAGTTTAGTGTTTTAAAGAAGGCGGTAACAATGTTGGTTTTGTCGGGGTTTTGTTGTTGTTTGTTTATGTTTTACCTTTTGTGTTTTTAAAGAAGCGAGCAGCATGTTGGTTTTGTCATTTTTATGACATGTTTGTATATGTCTTTAAAGAAGTTTTCTCGTTTTGCGAAGTTTTGTATCTTTCAAAAAAAAAAAGGGACGGGGGGGGGGGGGAGGGGGGGGGGGGGGGGGTAACATACTGGCTTTTGCTTGTCTTTAACAACTTTGAAAACTGCTGACACACGAGCCTTTTCGTCCGTACAGTTGAGACGAAACGTTTGAACCTGTGCGGTCCGACCAGTCAGTGTCGAACGGACGGAGTGTTTCACGATAGTTTTAAACCTTCGAGTTTGATCCCACATGCCGCTTCAAAGGACTGTACAATTGAATACGAAGCTTTTTCTCGAATATTTAGATTCTTATATTTTTTGAGTTGACATTCCAAAGCACATCATGGCCTTGGTACAATTCAGTCAAATGTTTGGTCTCCGAATCGGACAGTCTGACCGCCTTGCTGGACGACGCCATTTTTCCTTTTGCCGTGGGTGTTGCCTCAATGCTGAGCGTTGATTGGTTGGAGGATACTAACTGTCCGTTTCGAATAGATCACGGTGTATCTCGAACAGTCGGGTTTAACTGGATGGCGAAGTCCGTTTGAGATGTATGTTTACTATGACTGACGCTACGTTTGGGATCGGGTTCGACGGTACTTACGAAGCGTACGGGCGGGGAGGCTCGTGTGTCAGCCGCTGAAGAAGGGGTCAGTATGTTTGCTTTGTGGTCATTACCACATGTTTTACCCACAGTGAATGTACCTGTACTGCGAATGAAGATAGGCAGGCGAATGTGGAGTGTTTTTGAGCATGGAATCTCTACGTTTCTGCTGTTGTCTTGATATGTCGTGTCTTTAAAGGAGTCGCAATATTTGTTTTTTCAAATTGTAGTTTAGTCACAATAAGACCTGAACCCTCTGTGAACACAGCGCAGGCTTCTAAGGGCGGTGGTGCAGGATTGCGTCCAACTGGATTGTTGGGCAGTTGAGGACAGTACTTCTCTGGGTCCCACCCCCACCTTC
Source organism: Conus betulinus (assembly GCA_016801955.1). Taxonomy (NCBI): domain Eukaryota; kingdom Metazoa; phylum Mollusca; class Gastropoda; order Neogastropoda; family Conidae; genus Conus; species Conus betulinus. The sequence continues at coordinate 255,868 of JADBJO010001195.1, forward strand.
GGGCGAATTTTTGTTTAGGTTTTTTTTTTTTTTTTTGATTTTTGTTGTCTTGATGATGTGTTGTGTCTGTGAATGTCTGTGAATCTGGGATAGGTTGTCTCTCTGCGTGCTGTCATTTACCTGTCAGCGTGGTTGGTCCATCTGGGATAGGTTGTCTCTCCGTGCTGTCATTTACCTATCAGTGTGGTCCATCTGGGACAGGTTGTCTCTCCGTGCTGTCATTTACCTATCAGTGTGGTCCATCTGGGATAGGTTGTCTCTCCGTGCTGTCATTTTACCTATCAGTGTGGTCCATCTGGGATAGGTTGTCTCTCCGTGCTGTCATTTTACCTATCAGTGTGGTCCATCTGGGATAGGTTGTCTCTCCGTGCTGTCATTTTACCTATCAGTGTGGTCTATCTGGGGTACGTTGTCTCTCCGTGCTGTCATTTACCTATCAGTGTGGTCCATCTGGGATAGGTTGTCTCTCCGTGCTGTCATTTTACCTATCAGTGTGGTTGGTCTATCTGGGGTACGTTGTCTCTCCGTGCTGTCATTTACCTATCAGTGTGGTTGGTCCATCTGGGGTACGTTGTCTCTACGTGCTGTCATTTACCTATCAGTGTGACAGATGGGTAAGAATCGGTGAAGAGCGTAAGGATAGAGGAGGATGGGCAGGGGAGAGCACTATCATGCAGATAGGGACATGAAACCATTCATGCATGGAAAATCCTCCCACCCTACCTCTTCTCTGTCTCTCTGCCTGTCCGTCTGTCTGTCTTTCTGTCTGCCTGCCTGTCTGTCTGTCTATCCCTGCCTCTCCCTCTCTCTCCTCTCTCTCTCTCTCTCTCTCCCCTCTCTCTCTCTCTCTCTCTTTCTCTCTCTCGTGAATGGAGGTTATTATTATTATTATTATTATTATGTGTGTGTGTGTGTGTGTGTGTGTGTGTGTGTGTGTGTGTGTGTGTGTGTGCCTGTGTTGTGTTCCTGTGTGCCTGTCCGTCTATCTGTATGTGTGTGCTCCTCTCTCTCTCTCTCTCTCTCTCTCTCTCTCTCTCTCTCTCTCTCTCTCTCTCTCTCTCTCTCCTTTGTGTGTGTGTGTGTGTGTGTGTGTGTGTGTGTGTGTGTGTCTGTCTGTCTGTCTGTCTGTCTGTCTTTCTATATGTGTATGTGCTTCCCCCCTCCCCCCTCTCCCTCTCCTCTCTCTCTCTCTGTGCCTCTCTCTCTCTCTCTCTCTCTCTCTCTCTCTCTCTCTCTCAAGAGCCCACACAATCTACTCACTAACACAGCTTTGAAACTGATTAAATTCAACTGACACGTTCTCGAACTGGGTAACCAAACACACACACCACACCAACACTAACACCAACTTCAATGCTTCAACACGCGAATGACATCTGCCACAACACCAAAGTAAGGGAGGAAAAAAAAAAAGTGACAGCCTTCGCCCGTTTTCAGCACCAGTGAGTGCTAGCGTCCCAGGTGTGCCGATTCCAGATTACAATGTCCGTCTGAGGAGTTACAAAAGAAAAAAAAAAAGAAAAACGAAAAGGAAAAAAGCAAAAAATCTCAGTTGCGGTGTGCTGTCCCAGACCGGATTCACATGCGCTGCATGGTTTTCGGTGATCCAAGGCACGAAGTAGGACACTCTGGC
>JADBJO010001195.1:267500-285000 GCA_016801955.1 Conus betulinus
CGAAAGTGAGGTCAGCATGAGAGCAGGACAGGAAGGGGGCACAGAAGGTGCGACATTCTTCTATCCTTGATCAGTGAGGATGACGATGATGATACATACTTCCATTCCGGTCTGAGACTGCATGACAGGGCTGTACTCTACGTTTACTTTCGTCGTCCATATATCCTGACTGTCAGCCAGGCCCGAGAGATACAGACACCTGTAGTGTTTGTCAGAAAAAAATTGACCGACACTCTCAGAGACGCATCCTTTAAGTGTCCCCAATTGAACCCACTGCAAATTCAGCTACAGGTCGGAGCCAGCTTGGGCAGAAAACTCCCTCTAATAAACTGCTTTTTTTTTTTTTAATCGAACCTACGACCTGCCAGCCTTGAACCCGTGGGAGCTGACCACTTCGCCACTGCGGCTGATTAGCTATTGGTTTTGAATGGTACACTAAATAACAGCCACTTTGCATCTTATTTTATGTGTTTTGTTGCCTTTTGACTGAAACTAGTGAAAGTCATAAAACAATCCGACTACGTGAGAGTGAAAATACAAATAAACAGCCTGGACAAAAAAAAAAAAGAAAAAAAAAGTCAAATAATCGGTCAATAGCAAACAAGTAAGGTAACTCTTGCTCCCAGTCAAATAACCAGTCAACCAGACCAAAACACAGCCAGACCTCCAACAGACACCCCCCCCCCCCTCCCCCCACACATACACACACACACACACACTCCATCACCCCACCCCCACCTCCCCGACGGACTCAAGCAGACAGACAGACCAAGCAGACAGGCCAAGCAGACAGACAGACCAAGTAGACAGGCAGACAGACAGGCCAAGAAGACAGACAGACAGACAGACAGACAGACCAAGCAGATAGACAGACCAAGCAGACAGACAGACCAAGCAGACAGACAGACAGACCAAGCAGACAGACAGAGAGACCAAACAGACAAGACCAAGCAGACAGACCAAGCAGACAGATAGACCAAGTAGACAGACAGACCAAGCAGACAGAGACAGACCAAGCGGCACAGACAGACAGACTAAGCGGCACAGACAGAAAGACCAAGCAGACAGACCAAGCAGACAGGCAGACAGACAGTCAGACCAAGCAGACAGACAGACAGTGCAAGCGGACAGACAGACCAAGCGGCACAGACTGACTTGAAGCAGTGGGCAGCGGAAATGACGTAATTGGGGTCGACAATGGTGCCGCCACAGATGGGGTACATGGCTTTGTCAATCTTCTTGGCCACAATCACCAGAAAAGGCCAGGAGTGGGGAGGTATCTCTAGCCCTCCCACGATCTTCGCTTCCTGAGAGAGAGAGAGAGAGAGAGAGAGAGAGAGAGAGAGAGAGAGAGAGAGATGGGGGGAGGAGAGAGAGAGAAAGCACACACACACACACACACACACACACAACACACACACACACACACACACACTTTTTTTTTTAGGGCAGAATGTAAAAAACCACGACAGCTAATTCCTCGACCCTCAATAAAGATAATTTTGACTTGCCTTGACTAACACACACACACACACACACACACACACACACACACACACACACACACACACACACACAACTACGGGCGATAACCGTGAAACTAGTTGCTCACAGGTCATTTCTGTACACTGACCTCCTCAGCAGAGCTGGCCCCGCCACGTCTGTCCAGTTGCAATACATGGCTTAAGCTTCGTCCGTCCATCGGATATTGGGCGATAGGCTCAGAGTCGATCACGTCTTCTCCTGAGAGACAGAGGGCAGTTTATCGTCCTTCAACACTTCACTGGCAATTCTATGTGCTGTTTTACTGTTTAATCAGAAAAAAATATGGTGTTTCGCTGTTGATTTTGAAAAACAATATGCTGTTTTGCGGTTGAATCCGAAATACTATGGTGTTTTGCTGTTGAATCCAAATATCACATTTTAGTATTACGGTCTCTAAATGTGTGCAAAATAAGATTACCCAGATTGCCTAACTTTTATTACCCACCAGTACATAATCAAGTCTCCATTGTAAAAGAAAGAATAAGGAGCGCTAAATACATCCGGCAAGGCATTGACTATTCTTTATGCCCATCACCAGTTCCATCAGATCAACCAGACTTAAATTCTTGCGCGGCAAGTGTAGAATTGAGAACAGGGGTGTTCTAAACGTTGTCTCGTTTATTTGCCAAAAGGACCGAATGATCGAAAACACAGAGTGGCTACATTCGTTTAAAAATTCTAATGAAAAATGGCTGGTTGGTGGAGATTTTAATGCCCACTCTCCATTCTGGGATACAGACTGCTCAACTATAACCAGCAATCGCTTTGTTGAAAATGTGGTGGACTCATCTTTGTGCTTGCTAAATGATGGCAGCATCACTCGAATACCAGATATTTCTACCCACAGAGCAAGCCCCATTGACTTGTCCTTGATTTCTCCACAGTTAGCCTTTTACTGCATCTGGTTAACATGTCAAGACAGTCTTGGAAGCGACCACTTTCCAATAAAGATTGATTTGAATAAAAATTCTGAAATAACAAAATTTTCCAGAAGACAAAATACCCCAATACAACTATAAATTCGCAGACTGGAAGAAATTTTCATCTCTTCTTTCTCACGTTGATGTAGATGATATTTTTGACAACAATGAAGATGATGAAAATGTTTTATATAGTAAATTCAAATGAAATGTTTCTCTCTGCCGCAAATGAAACTATTCCTAAATGTAGAATTAACAGAAAAACAAATCAAATTGGAAATGTGTGGTGGACAAAAGATTGCGAAGAAGCAGTGAATAAAAAAAATGAAATATAAAACATACCTTGAAATTAAGTCTAAGGAAGTGAAAGAAGAAGAACATCAAATGTGGAATGATTCAAGTACACATTCCTACAGGATGGGAAAAGCACACGAAGAAATGAAGGAAGCCAACGCATATTCAAACAGAGTTGTAGCCAAAGCCAGATGTTTATATTGGTCATCCTTCTGTGGCAAAGAGGTTTCCCAGCATAAAGATTTTCAGAAAGTGTCGAAAAAATTTCGAGACATGAAGAAACATGGGTCAAATCTTCCTCGATGTCCCATTAACCTGGGTAATAATAATTTTCAGCTTCAGCAGAAAAGGCAGAATCATTTGCTGATATGTTCTCAAGGGACAATGCGAATGAAAACTCTTTCACCAGAATGTAGACAGCATCGAAAAGAGGAAGAAAAGAAACATGCCTATGATGAGCCACATACCAATAGTGATCTTTTAATCAATGCACCTATTACAATACATGAGTTGAATGATGCTATTTTTTCATTAACTAACGAAACATCTTCTGTAGGGTTAGACGCAATTTCAAATTCTATGCTGAAAACACTTACCAACTAATTTCATGAAATTTTTACAAACAATATTTCAACAGATTTGGTCAGAGGGTATTATGCCAGGAATATAGAAGCAGTCAGTAATAATTCCATATTAAAACAAGGTAAATCTGCAGCAAATGTAAATAGTTATCGACCAATAGCTTTAATCTCTCATGTCTCTAAACTAATGGACAAAATTGTTCTGAATAGATTGATATATTATTGTGAAAAATGTGACATAATACCACACAATCAAACCGGTTTTTGAAAAGGAAGATCAGTCATTGATATTATATAGTGAAAATAACCACACAAATTAAAAACCGATTTGCAAAACGAAAAAGGGGGTTGGCTATATATCTTTTTTTATGTTAAAAGAGCTTTTGATAGTGTTTGGCACGCCAGATTGTTATTCAAATTAAGAAACATCGGTCTATCTGGCGATCTTTATTATTATATCAGAGAATTTGTTCAAGACAGAAAGCTACATGTCACAAAATAGACAATACGTACTCTGAATTTAAATCATACAAATGGGAATTCCACAAGGCTCTATGACAGCTCCAATGTTGTTTAACATTTTACTCTGTGATCTTCCAAAACATGTGAGCAAAAATATCACAGCTGTGCAGTATGCTGACGATTTGTGCATATGGATGAATATTTCAATAAGGAAAAATACATCTAAAAGAACACTTAATCACTACCAAACAAATTACTAAAATGAATTAGACAGTCTTGGTAGATGCATGTTTGAGAATGGTCAAATGTTTTCTTGTTAGAAAACATACATTTTTTTTAAGAATGGTGCCGACACAAGCGATTTTCTCTCCCTCTTTTTAAATGGATGCAGTCACACTAGGCTACAAACCTTTAGTAAAATTTTTCAGGAATATATTTAACATCTAAATTAAAGTGGAACTTTCACATTCATTGTCTTCTGAACAAAGCTAGCAAAACATTAAACTTTTAAAAAATGACCAGTAATCAAAGCTGGTGTCAGGTTATAAAGACTTTAAAACATTTAGCCACATTACTAATCCAATCAAAATTATGTTATGCGCAAGAGGCTTTCTTCAGTGCCCTTAAACGCCTGTTACAAAAGCTGCAAATAGTAAAGCCTATAAATTTACGCCTTGGTCTTCCGTTCGATGCTTTAACTTACCCAACTTATAAGGAAATTAATATTTCACTATTAGACGAACATAGAAAGCTAACACTTGCCAAATATGTAACGAAGTGTTCAACACTCACAGGTGTGAACGAAAATGAGATTGTTATATAAACCCGAATCTCATTATCCAAAAAGAGCTGAAACTATTCTGTCATATTCTACCATTGGTTCTTTCACAGAAAATCTTTTGAAAGAGTCAACAGTCAGTTATGAGACATTAGCGAAGGTGGCCTTGATTTTCTTCTCCAGCTTGGGAAAAGAAACAGGGCACATTTTGATCTTGATCACACTGATGTGAGCAAAACTGACCAACCAAATTTTATCTTATTCTGTAAAGATGCATATACAAGAGAAATATCTTCAACATCTTAAAGTTTACACAGATGGTTCAGTATTGTCTAATATCAGTCTGGTTCTGCTTTTGTTATACCATCACAAAAAGGTTGAAAAGATATATTCCATTGGAAAAGGCAGATCAACATTTGTCGCCGAAATGATGGCTATTATTATGGCGTTGTCACATTTAATAGACTTGCCACAAACAATATTTAAAGTAGTTATTTGTGTCGATTCAATGTCTGTTCTGCAAACCATAAAATTTCCAAATACCGTTTTCGAACAACTTTCTTGTAATGAAATATCAGGGTTCGCACAGGGCCCTAAAAGGCCCTGAAAGGCCCTAACCTTTTTAGGAAAAAAAATAGGGGCCCCTAAAAGGCCTTAAAAATCAAAATGAAGAGGCTGGAGGCCCTAAAAGGCCTAAACCAGAACAGCCTCAAAAAAAATTCTATAAAAAAAAACCTTGTGAAACAACAACAACAAACAAAATCAAAGAAGAATGATCAGAAAAAGAAAACAAAAACCGATTTTCACAATAGGTAAATGCCGAATCAGTACCGATCGATCATGGTGTAAAGTCGTTCAAGGGAAGTAACTCCACGACAAAGTTAGTAACTATGCTGTTCGCCATCTTGGACTTTCCATGTGTTGAGCGAAGCAAGACCACTGATCGTTTTTCAATGAAATTTGACATTACATTGAGAGTTTCTTTATAAGATTGCATCAGTTTCACTCAAAGACATGGGGAAGTGCTTATTCCAAGATCTGTGGCTTGATAAATCTGAATATAAACTCTGACTTCGCCGAGGTAACAGACAAATATCGGTTCTATTGTAGTTTTTGTAAGAAGGGTTTCAGCTTGGGGAAAATGGGATAAAAAAAAAAGCCCTTCAAACTCACCAAAAAGGGAAGAAACATTCAGACTTGGAGAAGGCGAGTGCTACAGCGGCAGTGTCCTTAAATTTTTTTTTTTTGGAAAAGACGTGACAGTGGGCAAGCCTCAAGTAGTACTAGTACATCAACGAGTTTTTGCTCTGAAAAGCACTTGGTTGCTGGTCCTTCAACGAGTTCTAGTGCTTCTACTACAACTTTGTTTGGCCCTACTGCCCCTCTAACACCCCCGCTCTTTCCCTTCACCCCCATATCACCAGCATCCTAACACAACTACATGATTACACGTGTCCACCACTTCAACAGCAATCCACTATATATTCCACAAAATCACACACGCACTCACGCCACATTAACTTGCAGTGCCCCCCCCCCCCCCCCCCCCCCCCCCCCCCCCCCCCCACCAACCCTTCCTTCCTTTTGTCCACATTATGTTCCCACACCCCACCCCCCCTATGTACAAGTATACTAAGGGGCTTGTGTCTCCCCTCTCCCCTCAACATATAGGTATGCTTAGATGTATGTACATGTGTTTGTCGGGTGTGTGTGTGTGTGCGTGTTTTTTTTTTTTTTTTTTTTTTTAATACACAGATTTCCATATATGACCACTATCATTATTACCACCACTCATAAGATGTCCTGTGTATGCCAATCTTTTTCTTTTTTTTTTTTTTGTGCATATGTATGTGTGTGTGGATGTGCCTGTGTATGTATGTACATGTGTGTGCGTGCATGTATCATGCATGCGTGTGTGCGTGAGACGGTGATGATTTCATCTAGATGACATTCATCGCCATCAATCAGTCATTGATCATTGCTCCCCTCCCCCCCCCCCCCCCCCCCCCCCCCCCCCCCCCCCCCCCCCCCCCCCCCCCCCCCCCCCCCAAGTGTTTTTTTTTTTTTTTGTTTGTTTTAACTCAACTGGCATTATCATGCCAATGCTATCATGCTATTTCACTTATGGCAATGATCATCATCCTATATCACTGTTTGTCCCACTTACGACAATGACCAATTATCCATGAATCATCAATTTTATTCCTTTTTTTTTTTGTTTCTCCCCCACCCCCAACGCATTACTACATCAATGCCACCACATTATATTTCACTTATGACAATGTCACCACCCTATAGTACTGTAAATCTCATCTCAGTGATCAACATCCATCAGTCATTGATCATTTCCTTTATTCCCCACTGGCATTATCGTACTTGCCAATACACTATCCTACTCCTTTTACAAAAATGACCATCATCCTACACCCTGTGGATGATACCTACACCTTGACCATGATCATCATCCACCCATCTTTGCACACACCTCCCCCATTCCCCCACCAGCATTTTACACCAATGCCACAACATTATCCCACTTATACAACAATTGTCATCATCCTACAGTACTGTTTATCTCAAATGATACATGATCATCACCCATCAGTCATCTACCCTACCCCCTCCACCCTCTTTCTCAACCTGCAATATTATACTAATGCCACCTTAATATTCCACTTACCACAATGACCATCATCCTACAGTACTATTGATCTCACCCATGCCAATGAGCATCACCCACAGGTCATTGATATTTTCTTTACCCCCCCCCCCCCCCCCCCAGCTTGCTCCATTGCACCATCACCACTACATTTTTCCACATTTATAACAGTAGTCATCATTCTATGGTACTACTGATCTAAGATGATTACCATTTATCAGTTATTGAAAATACTCCCATCCTTTGAACACCTTCATACTGCACTATATATGGAAATGAAGAAGCTGACCAATTGACAAAGGAAGGGGGACAGCAGCCCCAACTGTAAAAAAGGTAGCCTCCTTGGAATAAATCAAAAGTATTTCCAAGGAGACAAAATAGGAGGATGACTTGAGCACTGGACTGTTCTCACTGGACTGTTCTCACCTTCAACCACCAGGCAGTGTGTGTGCTAGTCAGTCAAGGACAAGGCAGCTGTTAGTCAGGTGGAAAGAAAGCATAGGCCTACTTTTTTCTTCATCTTGTGACTTGTATTCCTAAGACTTCCGCCTTGTGTGTTTACTCTAGCCATTGTAAAAGATTTTTGTTTTCATACGGACATGGAATTGACAAGATTCATACCAGAAAGTGATTAGGCGCTTGCTGAATGGGAGTCTGTATTGGAGAAAATGGCATCTGTGGGAGGCAATGGTGAGCACTTTTCAGCATTTTCGTGTGCCCTGATGGCCCTATTTGTTTCAGGCCCTAAAAAGGGCCCTAAAAGGCCCTAATTGATGCTTTTAAGACTGAATATACAAGCGAAGCAAAATCTTTTTGTGGAGAACGACGAATAACCAGCAGCATCTGCTGTTTGGCTGTTTACCTCTTAAAGCTCATTTACCACCATTATCAGGCATGTCTTCGTGTGGTGTCTTTTCATATTTAAGTTTGCCTTCAATATTTTTTCTTTAATTTGTAGTCCAGTTAAGCATTTACTTTAAGATTATTTGCAGATACATTGTAGGGATGTTTAGAGGGATATTTATATACACTCAGATAAACACATGCATACACTTACATAGTCACAAATATCTATGCATCTCTCTCTCTCTCTCTCTCTCTCTCTCTCTCTCTCTCTCTCTCTCTCTCTCTCTCTTCGTCTAATAACACATTTGTGAACAGACATAAAACTGAAGTACTACTACACGCGCACACACACACACACACACACACACACACACACACACACACACACACACACGCACGCACGCACGCACACACACAAGCACACACACACGCACACACACCACACACACACACACACACACACACACACACATACATCATATACTTTCCGACTTCCCGATTCTATCCGACCAACATTCTTCATTTTCACTCAGAGAAAGTAAGGTATCACCGGTGTTTAGCGTTATTTTAAACAACGTCTCATCCACACGCGTTCATGTCATTATTTTGTCTGATCATAAGAGGAATATAGATGTAAAGCAAACAAACACAGTAAGTCAGTCACGAACAGCAGAACAGAAATCAGTTTGCAAAAATTAAACCTGGCCACCCTATGCTACCCTGTCACCTCTTTGTTCAACATCTTGATTCTAGTGTCATTATTCACTTTCGCTGTTTCTCTTCATTGAATGGAGTATATTTCACCGTTTAGCTCACAGTAATCAAACCAAAGTGATCTAAAAACGCGACTCACCACATGACTGGTAACTGAACAGCACCAGAAGCAGCAGGGTAATGATTGTGATCAGTCCCATGACGTTCTCTCTGGCCCTCTATGTCTGTCTGTGCGGTCACCTGCTGTGCTCACACAATATCAGCCTGTAGTAGTTCAATCGTTTTGCATAACTGACATGTTTACACGCTATCAAACAATGCCAATGCACAGTGAGTGGGGGTAACAAAAGAACAACTGCGATGTGTGGGCACGTGCATTCAGTCGGAAGGTCAGCACAAAAGAAGTTTGCACGTAGGGACGTGTAAGAAGATCGTCTTGGGTAGAGTCCCCGTTTACGTTTTTAAGTGTTTATATTTGGCAAACATAATTCGCTTCTATACTCAGAATTACAGGGCTGATTTCGAGTCAACAGTTCCATCAGCCATGATATTCTCCCTCATACAGCTGCAGGATGATGATGATGATGATGATGATGATGATGATGATCATCATCATCATCATCATCATCATCATGATCATCATCATCATCATCATCATCATCATTACTGTCACCTTCATCATCATCATCATGATGTCGGAGCAGCAATTCTGTCTTTGGTCACGTGTCAATGTCCACCTGTGGTCACTCCAATTTGAAACCCCCTCAAACAGTTTTTTTTTTTTTCAACCTAGGGATTTATGGAAAGTAATTTTGTCATTTTTGTGGATTTTTACTTCCAGTAGCTGGCTTCTATGGGGCATTTAAGAAAAATTCCACTTTTTTCTTTTATGGACAAATTTTTTTGGTGGCCCGGACATTGGGGCAGACCTCACGGGGGGGTTGAGCTGAAAAATTGCCCTCTCGGCCGTCGTCTGCGTGGACCATAGAAAGGACTCGTGCAGCTCTAGCCACTTTCGTCCTGCTCCCTCTTTGAGGCGGCACAGGACCATCGCCGCCCGAGCGTGAAGAAGGCCGCCTGGTGGCCCCGAAGACAGGCCTTTTGAGGAGGAAACAGGTGAAGAAAACCGACACCCATCGTCGGCCGACCAACTCCTAAATGTGAACCTGAGTTTACAAGAAAATACAGCAACAGACGACAGCCCCTACACGGAACCAGACAGACTGTTGCCAACGACAACAACTACCACGAAGGACGCAGACTTCAGCTTGCGAGTATGTCAAGGTTAAGGACCTTGTAAGGGAGGGAAAGACAAAGGGGAAAATTCGACACTGGCAATAACTGATAGCAAACACCCAAAACACTCACTCAACCAGACCACCCAAGGATTTACAAAGACAATAACAGTTTATTAATTATAAATCGACAATACTCATTCATTCCATATGGGGAGAGAGGCCTAACCAAAGAAGACTGAAGACAGAGGAGACAAAGTGAGAATAGAATGGTAAAGAAGAGGGGAAAGAACCTATCAGTTCTAAGTTACCTATGGAACAAATAACCCAAAAGCCCAAGAAAAGCAAAACCTCCTTCCCCCGGGACTCCCACTACCAGCCAACTAATTAAAGAATTTCATAATGAAAGAAGAACGATAGAGGAGAGACAGACTAAATAAGATTCAAGCCAGGTCAAAAAAAAAAACCTTCACACCACCAAAGCAATCACAACCATTTCCACTCAGTCACTCCAAAACAGCCAGACTTCACCATTTTCTCGTCAACCATGCCAGCCTGCATGTAATTCACTCCTATTTCAGTCCCACGTCCACGGCAACACAACACAAACACGAATACACTTAGACATCACCCAAGTCTGAGTTCCTGCGACACACGGTCAGCTCTAAATTGTCCCACATCCAGGGCCACATAGATCAGCCAGAACAGCAGCGTTGAAGAAGTCCCGGTCCCACGTCGTCAGCTCTCAGAAGATGGGAGGGGTGAACGTGACAGACCTCCAGGGGTGTCCAGAGGTGGATCCGGCCTTCTGAGACAAACAGGGTCAACGCCCTGCAGCGACGATCAATACGTGTACAGGGCAAATTATCAGAGTGTGTCTGGGTGTGCATGCGCGCATGCGTGTGTACCGTGAGCGGGGACTCTATTTAATCGAGTCTAACCACTTGTTTTCAAAATTTTACTGGAAAATAATTATCAAGCAACTCATCCCTTTTCCACAATGGGATGAAATACTGAAATTATTCTTAAAACAATACAAAATATGACACAAAGACAGAGGGCTGGCAAAAACAGATAGACACGACGGGACGAGTCCAAAGCGTGGGCGTCGGGATAGGAGACCCTTATTTTCCGACTTAATCTTAGTCACACAGGCACTCCAATTAGCGTGATGCGTTCGTCCCGAGTGTTTGTCAATCAAAGACAGCTAACTATAAGAGAAGGAAAGAATAGACAATATAGACATATGAATAAGGAACCCAGTCTTAGAACCTTAATCTAACCAAAAACAGACTAATTTCTCCCCAAAGACAAATTAAGACCCCTTCTGACTGGATTCCTGGCTACGTAGGAGTGCAAAAACTTGACTTGGTCACCAAGGTTTGTACCTTTTCAAAGGTGCCCAGAAACCCTATAAAAACGGGAGAATTTGTATCTAAGGAAAAACGTTACCAGTAAAGGTAACACACACACAAGAACTATAAGAGAATGTTCTAACCATGAACTTAAACTTGTAAAAAAAAAAAAAAAAAGGGAAAAAAAAAAAAAACAAAAAAAAAAACTTGCCTTGCCTAAATAACTGAGTACGAAACTCACCAAAACGGCGGGTGAAAGGGGGAGATGAAGAGGTAGATATGCTGGTCAGCTCCTGGCCCAGCGAAGAACCCAGGGGCTGTTCAGCCGTTCCCCACCAAGGGAAACCGGTCTCTGGGGCGACCAAAGGGAAGATGTGCCAGTGGTTGGGAATCGAGATTCCCCCAAACACGCAGCGGTTTCCTCCTACCCAAAAAGGTTAAGGACCAGCCGCTGATCTGCACCGAAGCAGACAAAAGTAATACCACTGCACTGGGACAGCGATCCCACTCGACTCAACGCTGAAAATCCGAGTGCCGCTTCACTCTCTTGCCTCCTTCCTCCAACCCTGAACCCGTGAACACTACCTCTCCGCCAGAGTTAAACTGTACTGACACAAACTTAACGAAAAACACGTGCAGGCAGCACAAACCGCTCAGCCACACTCCTGTCACCCAACACAAGAAGTGGAAAAGAAAAATGCAGTGGGGGGATGCAGAAAAAAAAAAAAATTAAAAATACACGGACAGCACGCCACGCCCTTCCACTGACAGCCAAATGGTGACAGTCTCGTGTGAAACCAGCAGACACTGCTAAGGGTGGTTTCACACTGCTAAAGCAAGGCTGAGTAGGCTGGCGACCGTCCGTGACAGAGTACATCTTGTCCTGAAGGGCCCCCGGCCAATAGGACGCTTAGCTCCTACAGACGCCGACGCTCAGCAAGTAGCCAAGATCCAGTAGCGTGCCTGACGAACTCTCTGTAGAACGAAACAGCTGTAAGTCGTTGGTCCTGCTGACCCCCTTTTCCAATCAATGTTGAAAAAGTTCTGATACGTCTTTGCATTGCATTCATTAACACAGAGCCAAAGGTTGAAGAAGCTCTGTCATCGATGAGCCTAATAAATTCTCTAATTAACAGAGTTCAGGGTATTTCATCTCTTTGCACCTTTTGAGATGTGAAGGTTACTGTTACAATGCAGCGTAACGTTGGCCCAGTCAGTCCTGCACGCAAAATGAATCGATTTTTGGCCATCTCTGCCATCAATATAGTCACAGACACCATCACTGCCATCAATATAGTCACAGACACCATCACCGCCGTCAATATAGTCACAGACACCACCTCTGCCATCAATATAGTCACAGGCACCATCACTGCCATCAATATAATCACAGACACCATCTCTGCCATCAGTATAGTCACAGACACCAACACTACCATTAGTATAGTCACAGACACCATCACTGCCATCAATATAGTCACAGACACCATCACCGCCATCAATATAGTCACAGACACCATCACCGCTATGTGCCTCCATGATCTTAGTGGCTCACATTCACTGGCGTGTGGGCTGATGATCATAGTCACCGACATTCAGTGCCATGTACGTTGATGGTATCTGTAACTGACGCGTCAATGCCAAGTACATCATGATTCCACGCACTGACACATCACTGTCATGTACATTCATGGTACTGATGATCACTGATACGTCAATGCCAAGTACACCATGATTATAGGTACTGACACATCATTGTCATGTATTTTCATGGTATTCATGATCACTGACACGTCAATGCCAAGTACACCATGATTATAGGCACTGACACATCATTGTCATTGTTTTCAATATGTCATTGCCACCTACTTCGGTGCTCTTGCTCTCTGACACATCTCCGCCATGTACACCGTGTTGTTAGTCCAAAACACACGCTATGATCTTAGTCATTGACACATCGTTTCCATATACAAACACGTGTTATCATATCACTACTCTTATATTACATCTTTATTCCTGTTCTTCACAACAATTTGTGTTGTTTTACCTTATTAAATGTTTTCTTTAATCACCTTTCAGCATGAGTCAACATCCGAATGGCGAAAATCACAACCACATTTCTATTAATTGGCATACTTCTTCACACTAGATTGATATCGTTGAATACATTTTTTTTCTCTCTCGAGAAAGACCGCCCCCCCCCCCCTCCCCCAACCTATGGCATATTAGGAAGCCTGTAAGAGTGAACGTTACTTTCGCACAACTGCCAACCAGAGTGAACTTTGAAAAAATATTTTAAATCCGTTTGACACGAGACTGTTTCAAACATGTTGAAAAGCAATGGCATCAATGTGAATGGAATAAAAAAAAAATTAAGAAACCATACGACTTCGTAGCAGTGTGAAATGAAATGTTTCAGACAACCAAAACTGCCCCAATAAAGCAAGCAGCACAAACAAACAAGAACATTGAAATGAAAAGGTAAAGGAGACAAATCAAAACAAAACAAATGACCAAAAAAAAAAAAAATGCCGAACAAACAACTAAAACTTTGTCTCAAAAGTGTTCCCCCAAAAAGTGTTCAGTGTAATCAATTTTATCTGAATGGTCCCATATTCTTTTTCGACTGGTGAACATCTGTTTGATTTAGCAATTAATACGACGTTGAGTATAAGTGTTGTTCAGTGAAATTCAGTTTAGGAAATGGACACGAGGTTTGTTTGTTTGTTTGGGGGCCATTCTTTCACTGTTGGCCGGTGAATTCAGTCTGCTCTAAAAATAAATGTTCTGTATTAGAAATGAACTGAGCAGAATTCACTTCCTATAGAGTAGAATCGTGGTGATATGTTGATCGGACAAAGAGGTGACGGTACTGAAAAAGGCTGTGCTAGTGCTGCTCCAATCCAAACAAAAAATGGCCACACATTGAACACATTAAATATACAGTGTATACGAATTTCACTAAGGATCTCAGAATGATGTTGTCCCATTTTCAGCAAGAAATGTGTTTTTGCACAGATTAGACATCGATCAATAATGTGCACGGAATCAGCTTGTTTCGGAGTACAGTAGTTTTCCAGACATCATAAAACACAGTGAAATTTATGTACGGTATAACAAATAGCTTGGTCAGAGAGAACGTTTACTTTCATTTTGTAGTTTCAAAGTGGGAAGACTGAAGGCAGAAATGGAAACAAACTTTAAGAAGTAAAAAAAAAAGCAAAAAAATAATCAATCCGCCAGATTACAGGGACAAACGAATTACAAAGCAAAACAAGACGCGTTTCGACCTCTTGGGTCTACTTTAAGCGAGATAAAAACAACATTCAGGACAACGAAAACGAAGAGCGAGCAATAATTTATTGAATTCGGCACAGGATTTAATTTCCTGTTACCTCTGTTTACTTCACATCAAATTTTCTTGTTTATGTTTCTATGGATACAATCTGAGAAATAATCGGCTAGTGAGAGATTACTGCTCTGCCAAGTTTTCTTCTTCATCCTGGACATTATAAAACTGTGCTTAAATAAAGGTGAAACAAAGGGAATAATAGTGAATTGAAGAATGTGGATATACATATTCTTTCAGTATCACTTGAATCACATCACAACAGAGAACACAGTTCTTTTTAAGGTTGCTCTGTTTCCGTAACTCATGAGAATTAAAATCCCAAACAATGCTTTTGTTTAATAAAGGTTGGTTGTGCGTGTACACGGATCAAAGTAAGTTTCAGCGATCCAGTATAGAAAGCGTGTATACATGTTTTACTACAACCAAAGGGCAACTTAGAGCTGGCTTACGAGAGATACTGTTGTGGATTCTGCCTTTGAACATTTGTTCCTACAACATCTGTCGCAGAAATCTAAACTATGAGGGTACATGGCTCTTTTGACTGCGCGAGGCAGCCAGAGGGGGAAACATATATCTTCTGATCCGTGGAAGTGGATAAAACTACCTTCAACTTAATGATTTTTTATTTACTTGAAACCATCCTAAATCCCAATATTCATACAAGCTTACCTTAGTGAAGTGTCCAGGTAGCCAGAGATGGAAGGACCACACCATTTGCGCTGTATTTAAAAGACATGGCGAAAGGAAGATAGAACAGGAGTTTATGACAGATTTTGCTGCTGTGTCACAAACAAAGCTGTTATCAATGTGAATATCTCTGCAATCTCACACATCAAACACTAACGTTGTAACAATCTCACAACCTGTTCTTCAACAGACGTGACAAAAACACTAAAAACAACCTCTCCTGTTTTGTGCTGAATCCACCGACTGTGTAGTAAAGATAACGAAGCGATCAAGCAAACAAAGTTTCCAGTTGTCTCACAGCTTGTTTTTTCATCTGTTTCAATGAATCATCGATAAAGAACTTGTCTCCAAAGCTTCAGGTTGATAATCACGATATAGACTGACACTTTAATTAAAACTAGGTACACAAGTTAAACTGCCAGATCGGTTCAAATTGATCTGTGGAGAACAGGAGGCAAACGATACAATATTTAGCGGTATATCCGGACAAGCTTTTGAAGATAATCCTAAACGGTTCTCTGCGATCTAACATCTACGTGTCCCTGTGGGTGTACGTATCAAACAAAAAACAACCACACAGCTGTATCGTAATTATTTTCACCTCCGTCCCCATTTCTGAAAATTCGTTTTTACGAAGATGACTAACTGATTTAGTTGTTGGGGAAATTTGATCTGCTACAGATATCGCACTCCAGAATCAGTAACCACAAATACTCTTTCGTTGCATAGGCATGTGTGGATTTGTGTATCGGTAGTTTTATGGGTATGGTTTTTATGAGAATCACTGACTGTGAGTGAGTGAGTGAGTGAGGTGTGTGTGTGTGTGTGTGTGTGTGTGTGTGTGTGTGTGTGTGCGCGCGCGTATGTGTCTCTCTCTTAATCCTTAAAAAGACATCTTTCATGTTAACTGTGGTGTGGGGTAGGGCAACAAAGCTCTTCACATCGGTGACCCCGCCCTCCCCCTCTCCTCTCTACCCCCCTTCCCCTTCTATCCCCTCCCCCATTTGAGATGCCTCGCTGTTCACTTTGTCCGAAGAAGATCAAGATCAGCCAGTACCAAAACATATTCACCACACAGTCCAGCCCTTGACCCATACCACACCTGACTCTGAGGCAGATCTATTCACCACACAGTCCGGCCCTTGACCCATACCACACCTGACTCTGAGGCAGATCTATTCACCACACAGTCCGGCCCTTGACCCATACCACACCTGACTCTGAGGCAGATCTATTCACCACACAGTCCAGCCCTTGACCCATACCACACCTGACTCTGAGGCAGATCTATTCACCACACAGTCCGGCCCTTGACCCCATACCACACCTGACTCTGAGGCAGATCTATTCACCACACAATCCGGCCCTTGACCCATACCACACCTGACTCTGAGGCAGATCTATTCACCACACAGTCCAGCCCTTGACCCATACCACACCTGACTCTGAGGCAGATCTATTCACCACACAGTCCAGCCCTTGACCCATACCACACCTGACTCTGAGGCAGATCTATTCACCACACAGTCCAGCCCTTGACCCATACCACACCTGACTCTGAGGCAGATCTATTCACCACACAGTCCAGCCCTTGACCCATACCACACCTGACTCTGAGGCAGATCTCACGTCCCGCTCCTTTTTCTGTGTACGCACGATCCACAGGACCCTTCATTTTGCTGTCGTCTGCTGGACTTTTCACTCCTAAATCCTAGCGCCCTATTTAATGGCTTAGGAACACAAGGAGTCCACAAGTCATGCAGTTTTCTGCTATTTTAGTTGAATTGATTTACTGATCCCAAATCCCAGGTCGAGGAGGAAAACCATCTTTTTCACATAAAAAAAAGTTTTTTCCCCCTTTTTTTTATATTTCCCCCGCAGATCCAGGGTGATTTCATCTGTTCAAACTTTGTTCTGACTACTTGACCTTTGCTGTGACCCGAACTCTGACCTGTACAACTATCATCTGTGACGTGTAGTGAACGATTTGCCAGGGTGTAGGAGCCGGACACAGAGCTTGTCAAACCAACAACAACTGCTATTGTCCTATTATCACCAGCAGTGGTAGTAAA
>JADBJO010001195.1:292500-297500 GCA_016801955.1 Conus betulinus
TTCTGGTGATTGTGGCCAAGAAGATTGACCAGGGCCTGTACCCCATCTGTGGAGGCACCATTGTCGACCCCAGTTACGTCATTTCCGCTGCCCACTGCTTCAAGTCAGTCTGGGCTGCCTGGTCTGTCTGTCTGCTTGGTCTGTCTGTCTGCTTGGTCTGTCTGTCTGTCTGCTTGGTCCGTCTGTCTGCTTGGTCTGTCTGTCTGTCTGTCTGTCTGCTTGGTCTGTCTGCTTGGTCTGTCTGCTTGGTCTGTCTGTCTGCTTGGTCGGTCTGTCTGTCTGTCTGCTTAGTCTGTCTGTCTGTCTGCTTGGTCTCTCTGTCTCTGCTTGGTCTATCTGTCTCTGCTTGGTCTCTCTATCTGTCTGCTTGGTCTCTCTGTCTGTCTGCTTGATCTGTCTGTCTGTCTGCTTGGTCTGTCTGTCTGCTTGGTCTGTCTGCTTGGTCTGTCTGTCTGCTTGAGTCTGTCGGGGAGGTGGAGGTGGGGTGGGGGAGTGTGGGGGTGTCTGTGAGAGGTCTGGCTGTGTTTTGGTCTGGTTGACTGGTGTTTTTTTTTGACTGTAAGCAAGAGTTACCTTACTTGTTTGTTATTTATCGGTTATTTGACTTTTTTTGTTTTTTTTAGTCCGGGCTATTTATTTGTATCTTCAATGTCACGTGGTTGGATTGTCTTTGCCTTTCAGTCGAAAAGCAAACAAACACAGAAAATTAGATCCAAAGTGGTTGTTATTTATTCGCCGTGGCGAAGTGGTCAGTGTCACGGGTTCCTGGCTGGAAGGTCGTGGGATCGATTCCCATAAGAGCTGTTTATTTGAGGGAGAGTTTTCTGCCGCAACTGGCTCCGACCCAGGACTGAATTTTCTACGAGTTCAACTGGGGACACTTAAAGGATGCGTCTCTGAGAGTGTCGGTCAATTTTTCTGACCAGTACTACAGGTGTCTGTATCTCTCGGGCCTGGCTTACAGTCAGGATATATAAAGTAAGCGTAGAGTACAGCCCTGTCATGCAGTCTCAGACCGGAATGGAACTCTGTATCATCATCTTCATCCTCACTGATCAAGGATAGAAGAATGTCGCACATTCTGTGACCCCCATACTGTCTTGCTCTCATGATGACCTCACTTTCGAGATGTTCTCTGCATCTGTGCCCTTGGTGACTTCATGTGCAGATCATCAATATCGGTGAATTCATGGGAAACTGTCTCTAGACGAACGTGATGTCGCCCTCTGTAGGAGACCTCTCACACTGTTTCCGCGACGAGAATCATTGTCTTCACTATGATGCTCAGTAAGAGATCTCCTTCCTATGCTAAATCATGTCATCGGGGGCCGGAAGAGCTCGGCTGGTAAAGCGTCGGACTCGTAATCTTGGTGATCCTGAGTTTATAGGTTCGAATCTCCGCCGTGTCGTTTCTGCACATTGCTTCTGACTCCATTTCCCAAATAGTCCTCAAATGAGACTATAAAACCGAGGTGTGTGTGTGTGTGTGTGTGTGTGTGTGTGTGTGTGTGTGTGTGTGTGTGTGTGTGTGTGTGCGTGTGTGTGTGTGTGTGTGTGTGTGTGTGTGTGTGTGTGTGTGTGTGTGTGTGTGTGTGTGTGTGTGTGTGTGTGTGTGTGTGTGTGTGTGTGTGTGTGTGTGTGTGTGTGTGTGTGTGTGTGTGTGCGTGCGTGCGTGCGTGTGTGTGTATGTGCAGTAACACCAGCGCACAGTGTATTGTCGTTGTGTGTGTGTGTGTGTGTGTGTGTGTGTGTGTGTGTGTGTGTGTGTGTGTGCGCGTGTGCGCGCGCGCGCGCGCAAGCGCGCGCGCGTGTGCATGTGTGTGTGTGTGTGTGTGTGTGTGTGTGTGTGTGTGTGTGTGTGCAGGCAGGAACAGCAGCGCGCAGTATACTATCGTTGTGTGTGTGTGCAGGGACACCAGCGCGCAGTATACTATCGTTTGTGTGTGTGCAGGGACACCAGCGCGCAGTATACTATCGTTGTGTGTGTGCAGGGACACCAGCGCGCAGTATACTATCGTTGTGTGTGTGCAGGGACCGCAGCGCGCAGTATACTATCGTTGTGTGTGTGTGCAGGGACACCAGCGCGCAGTATACTATCGTTGTGTGTGTGCAGGGACACCAGCGCGCAGTATAGTATCATTGTGTGTGTGTGCAGGGACCGCAGCGCACAATATACTATCGCTCTCTGTGTGTGTGTGTGTGTGTGTGCAGGGACACCAGCGCACAGTATACTATCGTTGTGTGTGTGCAGGGACACCAGCGCACAGTATACACCGTTGTGTGTGTGCAGGGACACCAGCGCACAATATACTATCGTTGTGTGTGTGCAGGGACACCAGCGCGCAGTATACACTCGTTGTGTGTGTGCAGGGACTCCAGCGCGCAGTATACTATCGTGGCTGGGGAGCACGACTACAGCGTGTTTAAAGGCAACGAACAGTTCATTGATGTGGAGGTGGAGCGACACCCCAACTACACTGGTCAGAGAGAGAGAGAGAGAGAGAGAGAGAGAGAGAGAACTGAAATTTAATGATTATAAGCCAACAGCCCCTTTCATGGGGGGTACACAAAATTATACATCATTTTTAGAGAGAACAAACAAACAGGAAAACTCTACTCACAGAGAAAACATAACCCTGACTGAACGGACATATAGTATGGACTGTACATGGTTAATATAAACAGTATATTTCTGATTCACATGTTTGTATTGCCGATGAAGGCTTATCTAATATTGAGGGCAGAGACTAGGAATTTGCCAGATTGACTATTTGATCTGGCAGTTCGGTAGAATATATACCAATCAATTTGCATTCTTAACATTCTCGCCCGCAGTCACGTTAAATTCATGCAACTCTCTGATCTGATTTTACACATGGGCATTTGAACATAAAATGAATTTCGTCTTTTTGTGGATTTAAACATACAGGGCATGTCGTGTTTTCAGCTGTAGGTGAAAAGCGAAATCTGTGAACATTTTATTGAGACACACCCATTCTAATTTGTCTTAGAACATTCCTGTAATTGTCTACATGCAGAATCTGATGTATTTTTCTCGAGAAAACATGTGTTCCAATTTACCATACATGGACAACCGTGGACTGATATCTAAATGGTTTCGCCATTACGGCAGAAATAACTGAATAGTCAGAATCTTAATTCTTTTATGAACCCTAATTCATTACCAAAATCATCAATCCATACTCTTAAAATCCATTTTCACACAGGGTATTCTTGACATGTGTGGCCCATGTTACACGGCCTTTCTCATGCATAGACAGTGACATGTTGTAAGCTTTCATCGAAAATCTGGTATCCGGTTGTTTTAACATCTAAACCAGTACTTAATACACCGGGTAACCGTTGATATCCATGATGGAAAATGTCTCCAAGTTCTCCGTATACTAACGTCGTTTGCTAGATTTGTTTCTTACATGCAAACATCTTTTTGCACTTGCTCCAGCTGAGGGTAAGCTGAGGGTAAGCTTTGTACCCCCCATATTTCAGAGCCATAAAGAAGCAACGGGACAACCTGTGCATCAGAAAGTTTGAAGAAAATATCCGGCGAATTACATCGAAATTCTTTTGGTGTGCACAGGATGTCGTTTGTACATTTCTTCCCTCTAAGTTTTTTATTTCTTCCATGGCAAGTGTAAAACTATGTCTAGTAGAAAAAGTAAGACCTAAGTATTTGTACGAATTAACCACTTCCAGCGGGGTGCCATTCAGAAACCATCTCTCCTTTGAGCTGAGAAAACCACCCTTCCTGAAAACAATAATTTTTGACTTGTCTAAATTTACTGTTAACCGCAGTCTATCTGTTCCTCTTTGGACAATATTCAATTGATGCTGTAGTCTAATCGCAGTAGAAGCCAAAAGAGTGAGGTCATCGGCAAACAGCAATAGGAATAACTCAGTTTCGTCTGATGTTAGAGTAGCACCATGTTTACCGTTTGTAATTACGTCATTTGCAAGTTCATTTATTAACAAAGAAAATGATAATGGACTAATAACACACCCTTGCTTTAAACCTTGTCAACATTCAAAGAAACTTGAGTAACGTATATTATTATGACATAAAACACACGCTTTCACATTGGAATACATTGCCTGAATCGTTTTTAGCATCTTACCTCGCACATCTGCTCGTAGCAACACCGCTCACAAAACCTTGTGGTTCACAGGCCTTTTTTTAAATCGATGAAGGCCACGTATTGTTTCATACTCTTCTGCCAATATTTTTCAATACTGCGTTTAAAGTGAATGTACGATCTATCGTTGAGAGAGAGAGAGAGAGAGAGAGAGAGAGAGAGAGAGAGAGAGAGAGAGAGACAGAGAGACAGACAGACAGACAGACAGACAGACAGACAGACAGAGACAGAGAGAGAGAGATAACGATAACGATAATCTATTCAAGAATTGTCCACAGCCCCCATTACTGACAGACAGACAGACAGACTGACGGACAGACAGAGAGAGAGAGAGAGAGAGAGAGAGAGAGAGAGAGAGAGAGAGAGAGAGAGAGAGACAGAACCCCATTCACATGACAAACACCATCAGTCATTCTCTCCCTTGTTTTTCCACTGTGCTAGACGGCCCTCCTTTCTTCAACGACGTGGCGGTTCTGAAGCTGTCCAAGCCTTTGAAGATGGATTCCCAGGTGCAAGCCCTAGACCTCAACACGGATGGCACCTGCCCTCAACTGACACCATCTGCTTTGTGGCTGGCTGGGGAATGACCGTGTATGGTGAGACCTTCAGGGGAACTTTTCAAACAGCCGTGATTTGAACACCTTTTCTTTTCTTTTCTTTTTTTTTTCAAATCCATACTTACTATTTTGCTCTAGAAAAAAAAATGGAAAAAAAAAAAAAATCTATTTTCTTCAAGAACATCGTAATCATTACTTAAAACACCGTTTGTAACGATAGAAAATCGTAACGATTACTGAAATAAAAACGTTTTATAACGATCGCTTCAAAAAGCCGCTCGTAACGATCACT
>JADBJO010001195.1:302500-307500 GCA_016801955.1 Conus betulinus
CTTTTCTATTTCTAATACCGCCTTATCCAAAGCCCATATTTCAGCACCATACTGTACTTAGGCTGCACTTGGGCATCGAATGGCCATCTGCAATCTTTAATCTTTTCCAAAATGCATGAAGAAATCCATTTATGTCCCCATCGCTCTGTTGTAGCCAAACATAGCCAAAAGCAAGTTTACATAATTTAGTCCTCACGTTAGAAATCCAATTTCTTTTTCCCTCTACCATCCAAATCATATAACATATTATATGCGTTCCTAGGCAACCTTGAATTTTCCATTTGTGTTATTTTCAACCAATAACGTATGCAAGCTGTCGCAGAATTCAAATGTATTGGATATCTGTTTACTTTGCCGTAGACCAAATCGTTAGGTGTGTTCGCATGCTCACCCCTAGAAACTTTTTCAATGCAAATAAATGGACATTTTCACAATAAACAGCAGAATCATAAAGACCCCAAATTTCAGCTCCGTACTGAGTGATAGGCTGTACCTGAGAATCGAACAATTTTATAAACAGTTTCAAAGACTGGTTTTCTAATTTTGATAAGTGTTGCATGATACATAGTAGTGCACGCTTAGCTCTACTGGCAAGATCCTTGCATTCGAAAGTAAAGCTTAATTTCGTTGAAAAATATATTCCTTAATATTTATATACGTTGACCACAGGCATCAACACTCCATTATAAGTGAAAGTCCACCTTTCTCTAATTCCTAAGACCCACCCTTTCTAAACACAATTATATTGCTTTTTGATACGTTAATTCTTAACTGAAGTGAAGTTGCAGATCGTAATAGATTATTTAGTTGAGTTTGTAAGCCAATAACAGTTTCAGACATCAGGACAACATCGTCTGCCAAGAGAAGAATAAACAACTCAAGAGCATCGCAAGTAAATTGTGCCCCATGTTTTCCATTTCTAACAACCTCTGATGTTGACTCATGGATGAAAATGAAAAGAGAATAAAACAGGACTGCGCACATCTCCTTGTTTTTACATCAGAGGTACATGGAATGTAGTCAGTCATGCTTCCTCCATACCGAACCTTAGCTTTAACACAGGAATGCATGCTAACTATGCATCTGAACAGAGATTTCCATGCACACCAGCTTTTAAGAGAATAGGTCACAGAATAGTTTCTATTAACAGAATGAAATGCTTTCTCAAAATCTATAAAAGCGACATACATCTTACGATTTAAAGAAACTGTTCTTGCGCCAAAGCCATCAAAGTAAACATATGATCCACAGTTGAATAATTGCGCTTAAAACATGCCTGATATTCGCCAGTGATGTTATTATCTTCAACCCATTCCTGTAATCGGCGGTTAATAATAGTGCTGTATAATTTACTACTAGCGTCACTTAAAGAAATTCCTCTATAGTTATTAGGATTATTCACATTGCCTTTTTTTGTGCAGTGGTAGAACAATATTTTCTGTCCAATGTTCAGGATAGATTCCCTTATCAAATAAAGAATTGAAAAAGGTCACCAAAAAGTTCATAATCAGGTCAGTTTTACAAGTATTCCTCAGCAGTTCACCAGTTATACCGTCTAGTCCAGGAGCTTTATATTTCTTATTTTTTCTCAGAGCAAACGTTACTTCCTCTTTTGAAATCGGACGACTTAAATAATCATCCTCTCCTTATTTTTGACACAGTGAATGAGAGAGAGAGAGAGAGAGAGAGAGAGAGAGAGAGAGAGAGAGAGACTTTCAGAGAGAAACAGAGATAGAGGAGTGAGAGAAAAGAGAGAGAGACAGAAAGGCAGAGAGTAAGAGAGACAGAGTGAGAAACACAGAGAGAGAGAGAGAGAGAGAGAGAGAGAGAGAGAGAGAGAGAGAGAGAGAGAGAGAAAGAAACTTTTTAAGACAGAAAAACAGAGAGACAGAGAGTGAGTGAGTGGGTGAGAAAGAGAGAGACAGACACACGGACGTTGAGAGAGAGAGAGAGAGAGAGAGAGAGAGAGAGAGAGAGAGAAGAGAAACAGACAGACAGACAGACTGAGAGTGTGAGAGAGAAAGAAAGGGAAAGAGACAGGCAGACAGACGGACAGGCAGACAGACATGGACCGAGAGAGACGTTTGAGAGAGAGAGAGGCAGCCAGCCAGCCAGCCAGACAGACAAAACGTTTAGGGACAGACAGACAGACACAGCCAGCCAGCCAGCCAGACAGACAAAACTTTTAGGGACAGACAGACAGACAGACACAGCCAGCCAGACAGACAAAACTTTCAGAGATAGGCAGGCAGACAGACACAGAGTGACAAACAGAGACACAGTCAGAGAGAGAGAGAGAGAGAGAGAGAGCGAGAGAGAGACAGACACACAGACAGACGGAGACAAAGAGACACAGACAGACAAACAGAGAAACACAGACAGACAGAGAGACAGACAGGCAGGCAGACGTAGAGAGAGAGAGAGAGAGAGAGAGAGAGAGAGAGAGAGAGAGAGAGAGAGAGAGCGTTGGCTCACACGACAAACACGTCATAATTCTCTCCCTTGTTTTTTTCCCTGTGCCAGACGGCCTTACTTTCTTCAACGACGTGCGCGGTTCTGAAGCTGTCCAAGCCTTTGAAGATGACGAAGGAGGTGCAGGCCATGGACCTCAACACTGAGGGCACCTGCCGTCAAGCCCCGGGCACCCTCTGCTTCGTGGCTGGCTGGGGATCGACCGAGTTTGTTGAGACCTTGAGAACTTTTCAATCAACCGTCAATGCTCCATAATTTCCAAATCCACATTTACGTGCTTCTCTGGGTCCTCCCCAGCACCTTCGGGTGTTTCTTTTTCTTCTTTGCCTTAACTAGGCTGACCCTGGAGAAAGGTCCAGTGACGGTGAGGAAAGACCCACTGACCACAGGGAAAGTCCTGTTGACAGTGGGAAAGACTACAACTTTGGATTCTCTCTTGAGGGCACATAAGACCGTATGGCGAAAGCTTGGCTGTGTCTGGAGTGGCACTGTCTTCATCTGTCCGTGGGCATTGGTGGTTGGGTCTGTGGGGTGTGCTCGACAGCTGGAGGGTGGTGTTTTTCGCCGGTGGGCTCTGCAGTCATGAAATACGGGCTGGTACACCCATGGGGACTCTACTTTAAGGCTGCTATGAGTTGCACCCTGTAGTCTGATTACCTCTGTTTTGGAGCAGTTATGTCCCTTGATGTCTGAATGGAGTGTCCTGCGCGTGCCTGTACCCATCGTCAACACAGCGCAGGCCTCCAAGGGTGGTACAGGACTGTGTCGGAGGTAGTCATTAGTTAAAAATACCAAAAAGTAGTCAAATCCACGCCTCCCATTCCCACTCCACAAACGGTCGTATCTTCCAAGCTTTCGCTTTCAATTGAAAGCATGCTCAGGGAGGGCTGTAAACAATTACATGCCATAACAGGACTAAACTCAGCATTAAAATTGCATTAAAGATTTAATATAAAAAGTGAAATAAGGTATGGCGAGCATAAGAGAGAGAAAGGGGGAGGGGGGGGGAGGAAAATGAGAAGAGAAAAAGGAGGGAGGGGGAGATAGGAAAAGGGAGGAGGGAAACCTGGGGGGGGGGGGGGGGGGGGGGGGATGGACAGGGATATCCGGGAAGACGAGGCAGGAGTAGACACAAGGGGGTGGACATAACTGGAGGGTAGGACGCGTAATGTATACATGCAGAAATAGATCGAGACATGGACACTGAGAGAGAGAGAGAGAGAGAGAGAGAGAGAGAGAGAGAGAGAGAGAGAGAGAGAGAGAGAGAGAGAGAGAGACAGAGACACAGAGAGAGAGAGAGAGAGAGAGAGAGAGAGAGAGAGATATGATAGATAGATAGATAGATAGATAGATAGACAGACAGATAGAAAGACAGATAGATAGATAGACAGAAAGACACACAGACGGATAGACAAACACACAGACACACAGACAGACGAACAGACAGACGAATAGATAAACAGACGCACAGACACACAGACAAGCACAGAGACACACAAACACACAGACATCTAAAGGTGCCACTCCGGGCACTATGGTCACGTGCTGTGAGACCTGTTGGTGCCTGTGTGTGGTGGTGCCAGGGGCGCTGGCCAGCAAGGTGCCCTTGGAGGTGCTGGCACCGATTCACCCTCAAGACTACTGCTACTTCGCCTTCGGCACCTCACAATTTGGGGAAGACCAGATCTGTGGGGGAGAGCAGGACCTGGGCTTTTGTATGGTCAGTTAGTATGCTGCTGTCTCTGTCTGTCTGTCTGTCTGTCTGTCTGTCTGTCTCAACTCTCTCTCTCTCTCTCTCTCTCTCTCTCTCTCTCTCTCTCTCTCTCTCTCTCTGTCTGTGGTTGTTGTTGTTGTTGGCTTTGGTGGTGGTGGTGTGCATGTGTGTGCGTGCGCGCGTGTGTGTGGGGGTGGGTGGGGGTGGGGGGAAGGTGTGGGTGTGCGCGCGCGTATGCTTACAAGTGTGTGTGTGTGTGTGTGTGTGTGTGTGTGGTGTGTGTGTGTGTGTGTGTGTGTGTGTGTATGTATGTATGTGTGTGTGTGTGTGTGTGTGTGTGTGTGTGTGTGTGTGTGTGTGTGTGTGTGTGTGTGTGTGTGTGTGTGTAGTTTAAAATGTATGTTCAGTGTGTTTAGTTCAGAATATAGTATTTAGTTCAGTATATTCTGTGTGTGTGTGTGTGTGTGTGTGTGTGTGTGTGTGTGTGTGTGTGTGTGTGTGTGTGTGTGTGCGCGCGCGCGCGCGCGCGCGTGTAAGCGTGCGTTTGTGCGGGTACGAATAGGACAAATATGGACTCGACGACAATCAGAAAAACGGAGCTCACGTGCTCTGTGCTGTCTGTCACTGATTGGACAAACCAGTCAATGCCACCGGGGAATCCCCTTCATGGCGACACAGGTCAGGCTGACCCTGCACGTGCATCACTCTATGATGTCATCGTCCTCCCAGTGGCTGTCACGTGCACAGCAGATGTTCCGTGGATCTGCATTGTCTGTCCTACCGTCAGATGGTCCCCACAACGAAGACCCTCCCT
>JADBJO010001195.1:312500-320000 GCA_016801955.1 Conus betulinus
CTTCTTCGCATTCCTTCTTCGCGCTTCTTCTTCTTCTTCTTCTTTTCCTTCCCCCCATTCTTTCTTCCCATTCTTTCTCGCTTTCTTCTTCCCTTTCTTCATTCTTCTTCTTCGTCTTCTCTTCTTCTTCTTCTCTTCTTCGCATTCTTCTTCTTCGCATTCTTTTCCTTCTTCTTCTTCTTCTTCTTCTTCTTCTTCTTCTTCTTCTTCGCATTCTTCTTCTTCTTTCTTCTTCTTCTTCTTGTTGCTTCTTCTTCTTCGCACTCTTCTTCTTCTTTCGCATTTCTTCTTTCTTCTCTTCTTCTTCTTTTCTTCTTCTTCTTCTTCTTCTTTCTTTTCTTCTTGTTTTCTTCTTCTGTCTTCTTCTTCTTCTATTCTTCTTCTTCTTCTTCTTCTTCTTCGCTCTTCTTCTTCGCTTCTCTCTTCTTCTTTCAAATTTTCTTCTCTTCTTCTTTCTTCTTCTTTCTTCTTCTTCTTCTTCTTCTTCTTCTTCTTCTTTCTTCTTTTCTTCGTTCTTTCTTCTTCCTTCTCTTCTTCTTCTTCTTTTCTTTTCTTCTTCTTCTTCGCATTCTTCTTCATTCTTCTTCTCTTTCTTCTTCTTCTTTTCATTCTTTCTTCTGTCTCTTTCTTCTTCTTCTTCCTTCTTCTTCTTTCTTCTTCTTCTCTTCTTTTTTCTCTGCATTTTCTTCTTCTTTCTTCTTCTTCTTTTTCTTCTTCTCTTCTTCTTCTTCTTCTCCTTTCTTCTTCCTTCTTTTCTTTCTTTCTTCTTCTCTTCTTGCATCTTCTTTCTCTTCTTCTTCTTTTCGCATTTCTTCTTCTCATTCTTCTTCGCATTCTTCTTTTCTTCGCTTCTTTTTCTTCTTCTTCGCATTCTTCGCTTTCTTCTTCTTCTTCTTCTTCTTTCTTCTTCTTCTTCTTCCTTCTTTTCTTCTTCTTTCTTTCTTCTTCTTCTTCCTTCTTCTTCTTCTTCTTCTTCTTCTTCTTCTTCTTCTCGCCTTCTTCTTCTTTTCTTTCTTCTTCTTCTTCTTCTTTCTTCTTCTTCGCATTTCTTCTTCTTCGCATTCTTTCTTCTTCGCATTCTTCTTCTCTTCTTCTTCTCTCTTCTTCTTCTTCTTCTTCGCTTCTTCTTCTTCGCATTCTTCTTTCTTCGCATTCTTCTTCGCATCTTCTTCTTTCTTTCTTTCTTTTTGCTTTCTTCTTCTTCTTCTTCTTCTTCTTCTTCTTTCTTCATTCTTCTTCTTCATTTCTTCTTTCTTCTTTTTCTTCTTCTTCT
Organism: Conus betulinus; assembly: GCA_016801955.1. Taxonomy (NCBI): domain Eukaryota; kingdom Metazoa; phylum Mollusca; class Gastropoda; order Neogastropoda; family Conidae; genus Conus; species Conus betulinus. The sequence goes on from JADBJO010001195.1 coordinate 313,774, forward strand.
TCTCATTCTTTCTTCTTCTTCTTCTTCTTCTTCTTCTTTTTCTTTCGTTCTCTTCGCATTCTTCTTCTTCTTCTTCTTCTTCTTTCGTCTTCTTCTTCGACTCATTCTTCTTCTTTCTTTCTTCTTCTTTCTTCTTCTTCTTCTTCTTCTTCTCTTTCTTCGCATTCTTTTCTTCTTCTTTTCTTCTTCTTCTTCGCATTCTCTTCTTCTGCTTCCTTCTTCTTCTCTTCTTTCCTTCTCGCTTTCCCTCTTCGTCATCCTCTTCTTCTTCTCATTCTCTTCTTCTCGTTCTTCTTTCTCTCTCGTTTCTTCCTTCTTCTCCTTCTTCTTCTTCTTCTTCTTCTTCTCTTCTTCTTCTTCATTCTTTCAGTTTCTTCTTCTTCATTCTTCCTTCTTTTCTCTTCCTATCTTCTTTCTTTTTCTTCTTTCTCTTCTCTTCTTTTTTCTTCTTCCTTAATTCTTCTTTCTTCTTCTTGCTTCTCTTCCCTTCTTTTCATCATTCTCCAACATTTCTTCCCTTTGCACATTCTTCTTCTCCTTCTTCTTCTTCTTCTTTTTCTCTTTCTTCTTTTCTTCTGACTTTCTTATTCTTTTTTTTCTTCTTCTTCTTTCTACTTCTTCTTCTCCTTCCGCTCCTTTCTTTTGTCATTCTTTCTTCTTCTTCTTCATTCCTTCTTCTCACTTTCCCTTTTCTTTCCTTTCTCTTCTTCTTCTGCTTCTCTCTTTTCTTCTCTTCTTTGCATTCTTCGCACTTTCCCCTTCTCTTCTTTCTTCTTCTTCGCTTCTCGCATTCTTCTTCGCATTCTTCCCACTTTCCTTCTTTCTTCCTCTTCTCTTCTTCTTTCTCTTCTTCTCTCTTCTTTTTGTTCTTCTTCTCTCTTCTCTTTTTCTTCTTCTTTCTTCTTCTTCGCATTCTTCTTTCTTTCCTTTCTTACTTGTTCTCTTCTTCTTCCTTCTTCTTCTTCCTTCTTCTTTTCGCATTCTTCTTCTTCTTGCATTCAATCTTCTTCTTTTCTTCTTCTTTCTTCTTCTTCTTTCTTCTTCTTCTTCTTCTTCTCTTCGCATTCTTCTTCGCATTCCTTCTTCCGCTTCTTCTTCTTCTTCTTCTTCTTCTTTTCTTCTCGGCTTTTTTTTCTTCTTTCTTCTTCTTCTTCTTCTTCTTTCTCTCTTCTTCTTCTTCTTCTTCGCATCTTCTTTTCTTTTTTCGCATTCTTCTTCTTCAATTCTTATCCTTCTTCTCTTCTTCTTCTTTCTTCTTCTTCTTCTTGCATCTTCCTTTCTTCTTCCTTTCTTCGATTCTTTCTTTCTTCTTCTTCTTCTCTTCTTGCTTCCGCATTCTTCCTCTTCTCATTCTGCTTTTCTTCTTCTCCTTTTCTTCTTCTTCTTCTCATTCTTCTTTCTGTCTTCTTCTCTCGTTCTTCTTCTCTTCTCTCTTCTTCCTTCTTCTTCTTCTTTCCTTCTTCTTTGCTTTTTCTCTTCTTCTCTCTTTTTTCTTCTTCTTTCTCTTCCAGTTTTCTTCCTATCCCTTCTGCTTTTCCTTCTTCTTCGTCTTTTCTTCTTCTTCTCATTTCCTCTTCTTCTCTTCTTTTTCGTGACTCACAATGCCTTATCTTCCTTACCTTTCCCTCGCTCTTTTCATTATACTTTTTTTTCCTTAATCATCTCTCAGGAACCTCTACACTACTTATACTTCCTCAGTGATATCTTACCTGCCGAAGATTTTTTTAATCTTTCGTTGCCTGTCCGCACCCAAGTCTTTCACCTTTATTTTTTGCATTCTTTTTCTAACCTTTATCTTGCCCTGTTCTTGCATGACTTTGCCCAATTCCGCCCGCTCATCTCGCTTACCTTTACTTTACCTTAATTTACCACCCGTCTTGCCTGACTTCGGCCCCAATTTCCCGCCCATCTCGCTAAACTTTTCTTTTACCTTAATTACATCGTCCTGCCTGATTGGCCAATTCCTGGCTATCTCGCTTACCTTACTCTACCTAACCTTACCTACCCCTTGCCTGACTTGCCCAATTCCCGCCTATCTCGCTTACCTTTACTTTACCTTCACTTACCTCGTCATTCCCGACTTACCCCCATCTCCTTCGCCTTGCATCTCGCTTACCTTTGCTTCACCTTACTTACCTCTTCGTCATACCGACTTTACCCTCATTCCCCGCCTCGCTTTCTCGTTTACCTTTCTGCTTTTTTACCTTGATCTTCTTACCTTTGTCCTTACTGATTTCTCCTCCAAAACCTTTTCCGCCCCATCTCGCTTACTCTTTGCTTTACCTTACCTTACCTACCCCCTACCCTTACCGACCTTACCCCACCGCCACCCTCCCAACCCCTCCCCTCCGCCTCTTTTTCTTTTTTCTTTTTTTTTTTTTTTTGGCCTTACCTTCGCTCCACTTCAGGCCCCTACGTTGATCAATTAATCGTAGTATATCCCTGCCGGGATAAAAAAAAAAAAAAATGATGTCTTGAAAGCCCTACAGTGGCACGCACAGCTGGCGGCAGCATCACTCGATACATGCGTCTGCTGTGCTGTGCTGAGTAGGACTTTGCCAAGTCCTGGGGAGAGGGTGAGGGGAGCATTCGCGGGAGGGGGGGGGGGGGGGGAGAGGGGGGGGGAGGGGGGGGATTCAGCCGAGGGCGAATTAGTATGCGCAGCATCAGGACCGTTTAACAACAGTGGGACGCGCTGGCTGAAGCTTCTTCTTCTTTCATCTTCTTGCTGGTGGCTGTGTGTTTAGTGTGAAGGAGGTTAGTATGTTGGGTTTTGCTGTCTTTTTCTGTGATTTTTTTTTTCTCTTGTCGTTGTTGTCGTCGTCGTTGGTTGCTGCTGTTTTTCGTCGTCGTCGCTGTTGTTGTTGTTCTTGTTGTTGCTGTTGTTGTTGTTGTTGTCGTTGTGTCGTTGTTACTGTTTGAAGATGATGATGATCTCCTTTTTCTTCTTCTTCTCTCTCCTCTCCTCATCCTCCTCCTCCTCCTTCTTCTTCGTTCTTCTTCTTCTTCTTCAACGCACAAAAAAGACTACGAACTGAACTATCATAGAACATCGGCCTGTGAAAAAAAAAAAAAAAAAAAAACTGTGTGAAAACTGATCAGTAATGGAATGACTGAGATGTGTGGTTTCTAAGATGAACATTAATGTGTAATGTACTAGATGTATTGGCTTGATGTTATTGGCTTGATGTATTGGCTTGATGTATTGGCTCATGTAATATCCGCACGTATTATGTACATGTGCGAGACTGTGCTCTACCCACGCTAATGTGGCTATGTCTATGCATTTATTGATATGAATTTGTCTTTTGAAGAGCGTGTGTTGTGTGGTGCGTGTGTGTGTTGTGGGTGTGTGTGTGTGTGTGTGGTGTGTGTGTGTGTGCGTGTGTGCGTGTATGTATGTGTGTGTCTGTCTGTCCTGTGTGTGTTGTGTGTCGCGCGCGCGCGCGATTCTTCGTGTGTGTGTGTGAGTCTGTGTGTGTGTGTGTGTGTATGTGTGTGTGTGTGTGTGTGTGTGTGTGTGTGCGCGTGTGGTGTGGTGTGTGTGTGGTGTGTGTGTGTGTGTGTGTGTGTGTGTGTGCGTCTGTCTGTGTGTGGGGGGGGGGTGGGGGGGTGGTGGTGGTGGTGGTGGGGTGTGTGTCTGTGTGTTAATGCGCGTGCGCACACATGTCTTCAAACATGCCTCAATGTGTGTGTGTGGGGTGCGTACGTGCGTGCCTGCGTGCGTGTGTGCGTGGCGTCCATGCGTGAGTATGTATGTGAGTGTTGCGTCTCTCTCATCTCTCTCTCTTCTCTCTCTCTCTCTCTCTCTCTCTCTCTCTATCTCTCTCATCTCTCTCTCTCTCTCTCTGTAAGAATATGTTGTTAGTTGTGTTAAAAAAAAAATTATTTGATCGGTCATTGATACATGTGGAAGCCTTTGATTATTTTTCAAACCTTTCTGTGTTTATTACTGGGCAGAACTGTGGGAAGACCTTTAATGTGTCTAACTCTTTACCTATTAAAGATTCAATCAATCAATCAGTCTTCTTCCTCTTCTCCTTCTCCTCCTTCTCTCCTTCTTCTCTCTTCCCTTGATGCTTCTTCTTCTCCTCATTCCTTCTCCTCCTCCTCAACCTCCTCTTCCTCAACCTGGTTCCCCTTCCTCCTCATCTCCTCCTCCTCCTCCCCTCCTCCTCCTTCTTCTTCTTCTTCTTTCTTCGTCTTCTTCTTCTTCTTCTTCTTCTCTTCTTCTTCTTCTTCGCATTCTTCTTCTTTCTTCTTTCTTCTTCTTCTTCTTCTTCGCATTCTTATTCTTCTTTCTTCTCTTTCTTTCTTCCTTCTTTCTTCTTCCTCTTCTACCTCTTTCTACTTCTTTTATTCTTATTCTTCTTCCTTCCTTCTTTCTCTTCTTCTTCTTCTTCTTCTTCTTTCTTCTTTCTTGACTTTCTTTTTCTTTCTTGACCTTTTTCTGGTGTTTCTACCCCTCCCCCCCCCTCTTCTCTCTCTTTCTCTCTCTCCTCCGGTTCTTCTCACATCCACCTCCTCATTCTATTTCCTTAACTTCCCATTCCCCCACTCCTTCTTCTTCATCCTTCTCCTCCCCACTCCCTATACCCCCACAACCCCCTCCTTATTTCACCACTTTCGCTGGTTGCTCTTTCCCACATCCTCTACTCCTTTTCTTCTCCTCCTCCTCCTCCTCTTCTTCTTCCTTCCTCCTCCTCCTCTCCTCCTCTTCTTGTTCTTCTTCTTCTTCTTTGCATTCTTCTTCTTCTTCTTCTTCTTCTTCTTCTCTCCTTCCCTGTCTGGTCATATTATGTTCTTTTTCTTCCTCTCTCATGCCTTCTTCTTTCCTTTCGATTCATTTCTTCTTTATCGGTCTCCCTTTTCTCTTCTGTTTCTTCTTTCTCCGTCTGTGACAGCCCTGACATGGCCCTTTGCAGTCGGCTGGGCTATAAGCAACATTACAGTATCTTACCGTCTCTTCCCATCCCTATTTTTTCTTTTTTTTTTTTTTTTTTTTTTTCAATTCTTAGTTCTTTTTTTTTTCTCTTCTCGTCTTCTACTTTCTGTCTTTTCTTTTCTTTCTTTCATTGTTTTACTCGTTCCGCTTTTCCTATTCCTTTTTTTCTTTTTTCTTTTCTTTTTTTTTTTAAATCCTGTTTCTGTTTTTCTTTCTCTTCTCGTCTTCGGTTTTCTGTCTGTCTTTTTTTTCTTCTTCTTCTTCTTCTTTCATTTACTCGTCCCTCTTTCTTTTTCTATTTCTCTTCCTCTTCTCGTCTTTTTCATTTTCATTCTCCTCCTCCTTCTGTTTCCATTTGTTTTTCCTTTTATCTTTGTGGTTTTTACGTTCTTCTGTTTGACGTTTACGTTACCTTTGTGAGTTTTCTTTAAGAAGAGATCTCTTTTGTTGTTGTTGTTGTTGTTTTTGTTGTTGTAGAAGGAGTTTGTGAGTTTGCTTTGTTGTCTCTGAGACTTGCTGTTGTATTTAGAAGGAAGAAATGGTAGACTGACTGGGTTAATTGTCTGTATGACATATGGAATCATTTTAGTTGAGTTTGTTGCCTTTGATAAGTATTTGATACGCGCAGTGTGTGTGTGTGGTGTGTGTGTGTGTGTGTGTGTGTGTGTGTGTGTGTGTGTGTGTGTGTGTGTGTGTGTGTGTGTGTGTGTGTGTGTGTGTGTGAAATAGAGTAGAGGTGAGAGAATGAGGGAGGGAGTACAGGAGAGAGAAGGAGAGAGGAGAGAGAGAGGGAGAGAGAGAGAGAGAGAGGGGGAGAGAAAGAAAGAGGGAGAGAGGGAGAGAGAAAGAGAGAGAGAGAGAGAGGGGGGCGAGAGAGAAAGAGAGATGGAGAGAGAGAGGGGGGGGGGGGGAGAGAGAGTAGAGGAGACGATGAGGTCTTTTGACAAGGGGGGGGGGGGGGGGTGAGGTAACAGAACAAAAACATTTCCCTCTTCCTTTCCTGCAAACAAATAGTACACTTTCTTTCCTAGTGTGTATCAAATCCAAAGTTAACAAAAACAAATAAATTCGTAACATTTCGTTATGTCCTCACCTCACGCACTGGAGTAATGCAGTAAAGTTAAAGAGAGAGAGAGAGAGAGAGAGAGAGAGAGAGAGAGAGAGAGGAGAGAGAGAGAGACTAGAACTAGCTAATCTAAATATTGAAAGGTTGAAAAGATTAAACTGATCCCAAAATAACTTAACATTAAAAACAGGCAAAAATACATTCTACGACTTCCGG
>JADBJO010001195.1:327500-332500 GCA_016801955.1 Conus betulinus
GGAAGCTTCTGCTCCCACAATGTCCTTAGCCAATCCCAAACAAGAGGTAAGAGTGGGAGCTTGGGACGTGCGAACGCTGTATGAAGCTGGAAAGACTGCGCAGACTGTGAAAGAGATGAAGAAGTATAGACTAAACATCCTAGGAATCAGTGAGATGAGGTGGACGGACTCAGGCATCATGACCCTTGGCTCAGGAGAGACAGTATGTTATTCTGGTCGCACGGACGGGCAACGTCAGGAGGGGAGTGGGTATCATCATGGATAAGGAGGCCAGGAAGAGCTTGATGGGATGGGAGCCAGTCAACTCAAGAATCATCACAGCCAGATTCTTCTTCAAGTATACCAAGACCACCATCATACAGAGTTACGCACCGACAGAGCAAGCCACGGAAGAGGAGAAAGACCTGTTCTACAACATCCTACAGGAACAGATAGACAAGACACCACAGCATGACATCCTACTTCTTATGGCAGACTTCAATGCGAAGTTGGAGCGGAGAACACCGGGTATGAGACTTGCATGGGACAAGAGGGAGTGGGAGATAGAAATGACAATGGACAGCGTTTTGCAGATGCGTGTCTTGAGAACGGTCTGGTGATAGGTGGTGCCATCTTCGAACACAAAACCATCCACAAACTGACATGGGTATCACCAGATGGAAGAACCAGTAACCAGATAGACCATATTGCCATCAACCAGAAGTGGAGGAGCTCCATGAAGGTCGTGAGAGCCATTCGAAGAGCTGACGCTAGCAGTGATCACCATCTTGTGCTATGCAGACTCCAGCTGAAGCTCAAGAGAACACCACCAAAAAAGAAAAGTGAACAACTCTTTCACTCGAGGAAACTGACCAGTGAGGCGGTGAAAAGTCAGTTTACCATTGAACTTTCCAACAGATTCCAAGTCCTGGACAACACACGAGCAGACGACATCAACGCCCTGTGCGACAAGGTACAGAAAGCTTTCATAGACACCAGCGAGGCTGTGCTGGACTACAGAAGTAGAGAGAGGAAGGAATGGATATCAGACGCCACATGGTAACTCACAGAAGAGAGAAAGATCGCAAAACTCGGCACGCTCACTGGAACAGAAGATGAGAGACAAACATCCGTCGAAACGTACAAAGAGAAAAACAAAGAAGTGAAGAAGAGCACAAGGAGAGACAAGCGACGGTTTGCAGCAGACAACTTGGCAGCAGAGGCCCAAGCTGCAGCAGAGAAAGGAGACTTCAGGACTGTCTATAAGATTACCAAGACCCTGACAAGCGGATTCACCAGCAAAACCACAGTAGTGAAGGACAAGACCGGGAAAGTTTTGACAAAAAGACGAAGACCACGGTTCGAATCCCATCAGAAGTCATTTGGGTTTTTCTGCCCCGACCGGCTCCTACCCAGAGTTGAGTTTGCTGCGGGCTCAGTTGGGAAGACTGGGACACACAGTCGAGTTTCATCCACTTAATGGATGCGTTTCTGAGAGTGTTGCTCAATTTCCTGACCAACACTGCAGGTGTCTGTATCTCTCGGGCCTGGTTGACGCCGGGATATATTATGAAAGGAAGCGTAGAGTACAGCCCTGTCATGTAGTCTCAGACCGAAATGGAAATCCGTAGCATCATCTAATCATCCTCATTCTCATCGATCAGATCAGCAAAAAAAAAAGTCTCAATTCTGTGGCCCTTCATGCCCTGCTCTCATGGTGACCTCAATTTCGACGTCCTCTCCACGTCTGTGGCCTTGGTTTGGTTCCGTCCGGGTCACCGGTATCGGCGAGTCCATGGGGGCTGTCGTTGGACGGACGTGGTGGCGCCCTCCGGGGGAGAGAGCTCACTCACGCCGGCTCCGCGACTAAGCAATTATTGTCGTCAGTAGGGGGCTTAGTAGGTGGTGTCCCTGCGTATGTTAGATCAGAACAGGCGCCACTGAACACCACTGAAGTGACTCGGCAGCAGTGCAGTGTCTCCTCCGGTGGGTTGCCTCTTGACGACTTGACATTGACTGCTCCCTGTGGATTGCCGGTGCCGGGGCTGTGGCGGGGCCGACGGGCTGTGGCTGTGGACGGGTGTCGGAATGAGCGGCGTGGGTGCACTGCCTCTGAGGTGGCGCAGAGGTTGGGACTGAAGACAGAATCACGGCAGACATGTTGAAGGCAGACCCCCAAAACGAGTGCAAAGGCTTTAGTGAGACTATTCAACAAGGTATGGGAAGAGGAGGAAGAAGTTCCGGACACATGGAAGAAAGGCATCATAGTGAAGCTCCCCAAGAAGGGCGACCTCTCTGAATGCGGCAACTGGCGGGGAATCAACTTGCTCTCCGCCCCGGGGAAGATCTTCTGCCGTGTCCCTCTACAGCGCATGAGGCAAGCCATTGAGAGAACCCTACGAGAAGAACAGGCAGAATTCTGAAGCGGGAGAAGCTGCACAGATGAGATCTTTGTTTAACGAACAATTGTGGAACAGTCCATCGAATGGAATTCATCACTCTACATCAACTACATCGATTTCCAAAAGGCTTTTGATAGCATCCATCATCCTTCGCTGTGGAAGATCTTGGAAGCCTACGGATTTCCTCTTAAAGTCATCAACATTTTACAGGACATGTACGCAGAGAACCAGGGAGATCTCAACCAGGATAGGACTCTCAGCCCGGGCATTCAGCGGGTTCAAAAATATCTCGAAGTCAACTGTCCTGCAAACCAAAACCAAGTTGAAGATCTACAGGTCCAACGAACGCTCAGTACTCCTGTACGCCTCAGAGACATGGAGAACCAACAAGAAGATTGAGAGTAGGTTCAGAGGCTTCGAAGGAAGGTGTCTTCGCCGAATCCTGAAACTTCACTGGCAGCAGCGTGTCACCAACAGGGAAGTGTCAAGGCGCACCGGCATAAACAACATTGTGGCCGAGGTGAAGCAGCGGCGGTGGAGGTGGCTGGGACACATCCTTCGGATGGGCAAGACCAGACTCCCTCACACTGCGCTGAGGTGGTGCACCGCCGGGGAAGAGGAAGCGAGGCAGACCACTCGGCACCTGGAGGAGGACAGTGGAGGAGGAGATGAGAGGCAGGCAAGACCTGGAATGAACTGAGCTGGCTTGCCCAGGACAGAGAGGGCTGGAGGGAGCTTGTTGGCGCCTTATGTCTCGGGTTGCGGGATGAAGAGGATTAAGTAAGTAAGTAAGTTCTAATGGGGGTAGTTCTAATGGGGTAGTTCTAATGGGGTAGATCTAATAGGGTAGTTCTAATAGGGTAGTACTAATAGGGTAGTTGATCTAATAGGGTAGTTCTAATAGGGTAGTACTAATAGGGTAGTTGCAATAGGGTAGTTCTAATGGTGGAGTTTTAATAGGGTAGTTCTAATAGGGTAGTTCTAAAAGGTTAGGGAAGTTCTAATAGGGTAGTTCTAATAGGGTAGTTCTAACAGGGTAGTTCTGATAGAGTAGTTCTAATGGGGTAGTTCTAATGTGGCTTGTTTGTTTGTTTGTTTGCTTGTTTGTTTTTGTTTGTTTGCTTGCTCGTTTGTTTGTCTGTTTGTTTGTTTGCTCGTTCGTTCGTTTGGCTTGTTTGCTTGCTTATTTGTTTGTTTGTTCGTTCGTTTGTTTGCTTGTTATTTAGTTCCCTTTTTCGTTTCTTTGTTTGTTCCTTTCTTTCTTTGTTTGCTTGTTTTCATCTGACTGTCTCTAATTGTTGTTGTCGTTGTTGTCCAGCCCACGGAACCCTACGTCAAACGGTCCCACTCCTCAAGCACAGGCGCTGAGAGTGTCGTCGTCATCTTCGCCAACAAGCATAACGACAACGGCAACGAAACCACCAAGTTCCTGTCACGTCCGACCGACCGCCGTGACACGCCAGCTGCGTCTCCTCCGGAAAGGGGGGCCTCCTCGGAAAGTCTGGTGCCGGCCATGGACATGCCCTTCTCGGCAGAAGGACAGTTTGACGTCACCAAGCACGTGTTCCGGCGGCTGGACTCCCCGGTCTCCTCGCCTGCCGAGAAAGAGGAAATCCCGCCAGGGATCTTGGAGATGTTGGTGCAGAGCGGCGAGGGCATCAAAGACGTGTTAGGACCACCTCGTCCTGGTCAGAAAGGATCTGCCCATGTTGCAGCTTCTGTCGTGAACGCTTCGAGGGTGGAGGAGGCTCATGGTGAGCTTCAGACTAAACGGAAACCCCCGTTCCAGCCCTCGGACCGGAAGTCCGAGGGTCGTCACGTGCCTGACTGGGTCCTGTCTCTCTTCTTCACCGGGAAGGCTCAGGGAAATCCAGAAGCCAAGCCTCAGACAGACTCTGACAACGACCAGGACATGGCTGACATCGTCTTTACAGATCTGACAGACCTAGACGAAGAAGAGCAGGTCCGCCAGTTTAAGAATGATGAGGCCGCAGACTTGATGGACGGCGACGTTGAGGTGGACCTAGAGGACGTCCCCCAAGGTCTTTGGAATCCGTTAGATCTTCTGAAAGGGAAACCGTTCACGGGGAGTCAGTCCCCTGGCTGGTCTGCAGGAAGTCAAGGAGGGGTTGGGGACGTTTTCAAAACGGCCTCCACAGGAATCATCCGAAACCACCCGTGCAGTTGCCTGATCTGGATTCCTTCAGCTCCACGGAGATTCTCCACGCCATGAAACACAAGGATTCTTCAGGAAAACTCCCCAAAGTCTCCTCAGCACACGAAAACAAAAAAGTGAAAAAAGCTCCTTCACAGTTCCGTGTTCGATCTGCCCATGCTTGCTGATCCGTCTGGGGATCTGCGCGACGATTCTGTAGAATTCGCTGACAAGAGTGACCACAAAAAGGCAGAGGCTTTCCACTGGCTGAAGAAGACCACAGGCAAACCGAACCACGTGGCTGCCCCTTCTAACGGCACCAGAACCTCCACGAAATTGTCCGCTACTTCCCCAGGAGAGGGACTTCCAGACAGACACCCTGAGCCGAAAGTTCAGAATCACCAACCGGACCTCAACTTCACCTTGTGGAGGAACGTCTTGAAAGAGCGGGGAAACGACTGTTG
>JADBJO010001195.1:347500-352500 GCA_016801955.1 Conus betulinus
ATTACGGCAATGGGAAGTGGGAAGTGTGTTATGTGTTATGGGAGACTCTGAAGTATCACACATATTAAACAGATCTTTGTTTTTCATTCTCCTTTCCAATATGCATGATGATCTGTTGCTTTAAAGTGACATGGCACAATTACATCATAGCTGGCTACCTTCTATTACAATGTGTCACTTTAACTCTTTTTAACCGACACCCAACTCTAGTCAGGTGGTACAAAAACACATACGGTCCGCCTGCATCTAACCAGAGGTCAGGCATTAATCTTTGTTCAAATCTGGCATATTTAACCCTCAGTCTCTGCACGCATAAACAATGAGGTCTGTATGCATAAACAATGAGGAAAGGGAGAGTGCTTTGAAAGTATTTCCTTCTGGTATCACGTGTGTTTTGCGTGACCAAACTTTCAATGATCTTGCAATTTTTTTTTTCTGCACATTTCTTCTTCTTGACAGCATGGGCCAATAACGCCATCTGACAATGAAGCAAGTTTTAGATGAAATCTTTGTGGATGATTTTTTTTTTAAAGTCCAAAGCATACATACAAACCCCACAAAAATACACAAAGAAAATGAATTTTGACTAACACACAGTCATAATTTCACTGACATCTTATCCCCAGTGTAATAAGACAGGCACTCCAGAGCGTTAACGAAGTGACAGAGGATCCCGTATGTGGCCCCTATTCATCAAGGGACCACGCCTCACTGGACGATTCAAACGATGAAAATCCAAAATGTTCAAGCCAAAATGTACTTCTGTAGCTGTCTGCCCCTTTTAGTTACTGTGCCAGTCCAGTCATGCCAACCTAAGCAGAGCAGATTTCCTGAGCGAGTGCTCAACATATACCAGACTGGGAGGGTCACGCAGCCTGTGGAGCTGTCAGGACTGAAAGGGTTAAAGTGATGCCAGACAAACGCATCACAGCTGGAAACCCTCTATGGTGATCTGTCACTTTGAAGTGACAACACACAAAGTTACTGCAGCCGACAATCCGCTGCAATGTCCGGTCACTATAAAGTGATGCCCCACAAATTCATTTCAGCCAACAATCCACTCCAATGATGTCACTACTATAAAGCGTTACCCACACAACTTCATCACATCTGGGAACCTTCTGTGATAATCTGTCGCTTCAAAATTGAAATCACACGACCGCTTCCTAGCAGGCCACCTACGCTCATACTGTCGCTTCATACAGGTGTCCCCAAATTATGTCTTCTGATGGTTATCATCAACAGTACGTGTATAGCATCCATCCTCAGACAGAGACCAAGATCTCAGCACCTTACACTCCATGCTCTCCTTAACACAATGGGCTGCCTTGTGCGGGCAGAGCCGACTGAAGAGCTGCCTGCTGGCACTACTTTCAGTTGTTCCCCGTGTGGTTCGGTGGAGTATCAATCACACAAAGTTTTTGGACCGTTCTGTTGATTTTTCACACTGGTTGCTTGCTGTGTGTTATACTCGTCATCCCGTACAAAGGCCAAACTGGTCTGATCTTCCAAAAGCATGTGATGAGATTTTACATGTGAGCAAAATGCCTGTGTTCATGCATGGAAACCTTCCGTGATCGCTGGTCACTTTCAACTGATATCACACAACTGTATCCCAATCCCAACTCAACCTTGTCTCAGGGTCAAATTCAGATGCTGGGCAATGGCATGGGGTAGTTCAACATTTAAGCTGAAAACACATCAACTCCCAGCTGCTGAAACTACTGACAGTAAGACTCAAACAGAATGCAGACTCAGCTTCTTCATTAAGGGAAAAAAAAAAACAAAACAACCAGACGGCTGTTCTCCATCACACATATCTGACAAGAAATTCCAACAATAAGAAATTGCACTTTCAACAACAAAAAAAAAAAAAAAAAAAAAAAAAAAGACAACAAAAAAAAAACTGCTGGTAACAATGATGACAAATTGTGAATCACAGTTTGCTTGTGGTCTGGAATGCGTCATGAAGGAGGTCAAACTATGAAGTATTTCACACACTAGCGCAAACCTTTTCTTTTCCATTGGTCGGACGACAGCCCAGTTCTCAGTCACATCACACCACAGCATCACAGCCAGAGTATTGGTCACTGCCACGTCACAAAACTGCCTGCATGGTTTGGCAACTCAAACTTTCCAAAGTAAATATGAAATAAGGCAGTGAACGGTGAACAATTAACAAGTAGGGTAACTCTTGCTCCCACAAGAAAACATAACTCCAAAGGAAAGCTGCTTACGACACTGAATCGCCCAGTTTCTTGTGGGAGCAAGAGTTACCCTGCTTGTTAACTGTCAAACTTTCCAGTCTTACACACTCTGGCCACAGACCTGTTTTTCCTTGTCTGTTTTAGTTTTTCCCCCCGATGGGCATGCATGATCATCTGTCACTTTAAAGCGGACCGCATCAATGCTGGCAACCCCTATGTTGACCCCTCACTTTGACCTTCTCGCGACGTACCATGTGCAGATGAGGGCCAGGCTACTGCTCTTATTGGCTGTGCCATGAGTAAGTGATAGCAGTCTAAAAATAGATCTCATGTTTGTTTTTTTTTGTTCTACCAACTGATAGAAGCAATCACAATTTTTAACGGTAGAGAGGGTGTTTTTGATGGAAAGAGCACAGGAAAAGGAAATGTGGGACATTTTTTTCATCAGGCAGTCGAAATTTCAAGTTGCTTTTGAAGCCACAGCAGTGTTCTGACATCAGCTTAAAGGTATTCTACAGCATACTGAGTGAAATATTCATGTCCTACCCTTTCTGCTGATATGTAACGATAGGCTTTCGCGTTTGCATTAACAGGCGTAATTCAAATAAAGCATCATGGGCCGCCAAGGGAAATTATTCCTTATGTTGAGTCCATCGTGAAAGAATTAAAGAGTGTCACACAATTTGTCATGTCTAGCAACTCGGGGGAGGGTCAACCTTCTGAAGCTTGGGCATGATAGGTCAGTCTGGCTGTTAAAATAAAGCATGTTGACTCCTTCCTGCTCAAGCTGGTGAAAAGAATGACTCAAGCAGAAAATCATCGGCAATGACACCTAGTTTCACTCGCAAAACGTATGGCAAACCTTGTTTGACAATAGTTTAAACCATCTGGAGATGACAAAAGACCCCCTAATCCCAGATTTGTTTAACAGCAATTAGATTTTCTTTTTTCACGTTTATTTCCTATCACTTTCGACCCCAATCACTCCGTTCCACAAAAACTAGAAACACCATTTTTTCTGGTTTTTTTTTTTTTTTTTTTTTTTAACCAGTTTCACAATTTCATAAATATGATTTTTTTTTAAAAGGGAAACTTACTGACAGTTCTAATGTGTTGGCGGCCATGCTCCATGACAATGAGGACATATTTAGTGGTCACTCAGCTTTTTAAGTATTCTACCTACTCGTCCAGATCTTCAAGAGAATTACTTGCAAAAAGATATCTACAGCCAGTATCATGTTCCAAAGTAGTATAACTGCAGGCCAAACTGAAAGCATGAAAATAAAGGTGGCAATAATATTAATGCATTTCAATATCAAAATCCGAATACAACAGAACTACATACATGGTGGCACATCACAATGAGATCACCCCATCACCAACAAGAGGGAATACAACAGCAATATATACATTTCTCATTATTGTGCACAGACACACCCTGTTTCTTCATTATCAAACACATCCTGTTTATGCATGTTTTCATTTGCACAAAAAAAGTTATGTTTTAACCCACACATGCTGGTTTATTCCTTTCTTTGTTGATTAACTCATTTAACTCTTTCATTCCTACTTTTCTACGAACCATTACCAGAAAACCGGGTTGTAGGGATGAAAGAGTTAACTGCACACCCCACAAGCCAAGTAATTATCAGCCAACAGACATTGCACACTCAACCTTGCTATTATTCCAAAACTGTGCCAGTAAAAGTTTTCAAATTTGACACAGCTAACAAATAAAAGCTTCGATCACAATATTTCACAGTTTTCAAACCCTTGGACAGAACTGATTCTACCATTTATGTTCAAACACAGGGTTATGATGTAAAAAGTACAATAATGTTTTGAATTCAACATGCTTTTAAGTTCAAAAATACGTTTTATGATACGGAAATTTAACATGTTGCCAAACGGTTAATTCTGACATAACAACGTAAAGTTTCTTCATGTTTTGCTGGAACAGATTTCATCATCATCACCATCATCGTCATCATCATCATCGTCATCCTATCATCCAAGTGTGCCCAACACATCCCATGAAGTGACATGTGGGTGCCATCACAGTGTGTACACCATTTTCTATTTTGGGCGAGTGAAAAACTGAGAAAGCCCTTGATAAGTACAGTTAGCCAGAAGATTGTGTGACCTCAGTAGAACAGGTGCTGCTCTCCTGTGTGTGTGTAGTCAAAAGGTTCAACCAGTGACCTTAACACAGATCTGTCGCATACAACCTCACAGGGTGAGGAGGACTTTGAAGACATCGGTCATGGCAAACACGAGTTTCATCAGAACAAAGCAAAAGTGTAATTGTTCAAAATCTCCGTCATTGCACACTGAATGTAAATCAAAACAATGTAAGAGAGAGAGAGAGAGAGTGTGTGTGTGTGTGTGTGTGTGTGTGAGAGAGAGAGAGAGAGAGAGAGAGAGAATAACTTTGCGTAATAAGTATTCAAACACTTGACATTTCTGTAATGCATATATGAATATAAATAAAGCGAAGCACGCATTAATTCTGGGTGGCAATGGACTCTCTCAACCACCACTAGCAACAAGGAGGACACCAAATGACCAACGAGAAGACCAGATCACGATTGACCCCTGTGTCAACCACACACCTGTCCAAAACAAACTTTCTGACTCGTCTTTCTTCTTTTTTTTTTTTTTTTTTTTTTTTGGTCAAGCGCAACTCTTATCCTTAAATGCGACCCCAAAACTTTAACCTGCTCCACCAAGGCACACCCACAAACTTTTGTTTATGAACAGCCTTTGCAAGATCGTCAACATATGAAAAAAAAA
>JADBJO010001195.1:357500-377500 GCA_016801955.1 Conus betulinus
ACACACACACACACACACACACACACACACACAGAAAAACAGCATCACAAAGTGACAGACAACTGATTCAAAGACTAAGACAGACCCAGTGAACAAACATGGAGACAGACTGATTGTGATGTGACGCTTGACAACACCATCCGATCGGCCCCACTAAAACACCAAAACCAAAAAATAGATTTCAAATCTATGCCCACCCTCCGCTCTCTCAAACCCTTCACCACCACCCCCCCCCCCCCCCCCCCCCCCCCCCCCCCCCCCTCCCCCCTTCCCCCTCTTAGATGGTGGTGTGAGTTGCACGACTTGACTATGTGCTACAAAGAAAACTTGCGTCACGGTAAATGTGTGCCGCCTTTCGTTCTTATCAGCCTACCTCCCTTCCCCTCTCTCAACCCTCCCTCCCCATGCGGGTGCGACACTAACAGTGCGCAGCGTGGGGTGTGCGTTCTAACAATAGCCCGTCTCACCCCCCCCCCCCCCCCCCCCCCCACCCCCCCACCCCGCGACACAAAGGCATGTTGCCGCGCTCTCCACCGTCACCACCACCACCACCTCCAACCCCCCCCCCCACCCCCCACCCTTTCATACCTACAGTCCCCGTCCTCTCGCAGACACCTATGCGGACGCGTAAATTAACTGGGGCTCAGGGACAACTCTACGGATGCATAAATTATCCCGTGCCGATTAAGTTCAAACAATTTCCGAGGCGACTGGTGACTAGACTAAATCCCCTCCCCCTCTCCCCCCTGATGGGTGAATGACAGTTTGTCGAAATTTGATTCGGCAAGCGAGAGAGTCATATAGCAGACACACACAGGCACAACTTCACTGACCCCTCAGGACTGCCTGTAGACACGAGCAGAGGAAGACAAAGGGACAGAGAAGACCTAGGAAACTCTTGGTAACTCCTTGATCTCAAGTCATTCCCTGTTCATTCCCAGGAAAAGTGAGTTGGAACTGTTTTACATTTTTGAATCTATGTATTGATTTTATGTATGCTGTGTGTGTTAGCATTGTAACTTTGTACAAATGCTTAGCAACATTTATCAAACTGATGAATGATTATTTTGTGTAGTAGTTTGCTTGCTATCATATGGCAAAAGCTCTCTCCCAGTGGTTTTGATTCTTTGTTAACAATCTGACCACTGCTCTTTGTGTGTTCACCCTGACTTTTGTCAGTATGCAACCCTGTCTGTTAAGATAATAATTCAATGATTAATTTTGATCAGGAAAACAGTATGCCTGTGCTAGGTAAAAACTGCTACTCTGATTCATAAATACTGGTGATTATTGGAATGATTTATAGTGTATGACTCTAAATCTACACCACAGGTGTACTTGGACTAAGCATAGCCCAAGTCAGTGTGATTTGATTCATATGAAACAAGGAAGAGTGTATAACTAAAACTGTAACATTGTATTACTGTCTCCTACCCTTTTGTGAGCTTAACTTAGCCATTAAACAAAAGTGGAGGTTAATACTTATAGCAGAAACTCTACCATAGAGAAAACTTTGCTGGCTGAGTCTCACAACCCTTCTGAAAGACAGAGGAAAAGGGTAAATGTGTGCACTCGACAGACCAGCCACCAGATTCTCATCTACAGATCAAGTTCTCTTTATCGCAGAACTGGGATCCTGGTCACGCTACACATTGCGGGAACCAGAAGCTGGGACTTCGCCAGAAACTGGGGCAACGCCAGACACCATGGCATCATTGTAAACCGGGGCGACACCAGACAACCAATCTACACCAGTGGGGCAGTCACCAGCCACAGGAGAGAACAACTGTCTTCTCCGAAGCAAAGCTAAGTTTGCTTACCCTGGACTCAAACCCATCAGACCCTTTACCCTCACTTTATGATGAAACAGTGAGAACCTGTCTATGGTATTAGCCAGCAGGGTGGATGTATAATAACCATATACATTCAGTGTAACTTAGGACAGAACCCTGTATGCCAACTTAAGCTTGCTGCACAGAGCGCCAGCGAGTAAAGTAGGAGTGAGGAAGGACCCCTCATTGTGGTAGTCCAATGAGAACTGAAACACAGCCTATGGAAGTGTCACGCCATTTCTTATAAAAGTTGATGTGTGAAAGTGCACTTAACTTGTGTCAGTTCCCTGTTGTTCAATCGAAGGTTGAATGTTTGAACTTCTCTCTTCAATTCTGTATCTCGGAGCTATAAGTACTTGTAATTAATAGTACAGGCCTAAGGAAAATTATCTCAGAGCCAGTCTTCCGTATTTTACCAATACCCGGAACAAATAAAAATTTCTTTGATGACTAGTACCGGAAAGTTGCTCCTTCCACCACTAGTAAGAGAGGGGGGGTGTAGGTGAAATGTAAGATAATTCTCATAAAGAAATTATTCCAAGTCCTTCCCCTAGAGGACCCACCTACCACTCATATCCATCTCGTCACACTGATGCAGGTGGAGAGACAGAAAGGGACAGAAAAACTCATTTGCTTAGGTTAAGTCAACGGGAGGAGTGGAGACAGAGGGATTAGGACTGGAGTGTGGTGGGTGAGGGATGGGTAAGAAAAAAAAAAAAAAATGACATTTAGATACCCTTGATCAAAATTCTATTTTTAAAAACTTTACTCTTATCATTTCAGGTGTTTTGGCACTAATATTTTTTTTTCAACTGAATTCTGCAGTGACAGTTTACTACTGACCACAAGAGATCATGTATGAAAATACGTTGTACTGCATCTTCCAACGGAGGTAGACATCAAAGGGTTTGAATTTTGTACAGAAATCTACAGAGTAGACCACAGAAAATGTTTTGTGCCTGCTGAAAAAGAAACCAGCACAGAACACTGAATCTGTGGTGTCCAATGTGGACATTTGAAAACTAAAGACAGCTTCTTCTTCTTCTTCTTCTGCGTACCCGGGCTGGTACTCCTGCAGACACTCCCTGTATAGACAGGCAAGTAATAATCCCATCTACCCTACAAAGGGAGTAGAGTTTTGTGTGCATGACCGTTTCTTATCCCGCCATTAAGGCAGCCATACTCCATCTAAGGTGCATGCTATGCGTAACGTGTCATCCACATCAACGGCCAAACTGACCTTCTCTTCCGAAAGTTGGTGATGGGATTTTACGTGTGTGCAAGATGTTATGCATGCGTTCACACATGGAACCTCGGTTTATAGTCTCATTCGAAGGACTGTATAGGACATAGAGTCAGAACTAATGTTAACTCCAAGGGAAAAAAAATCCCCTGTACCAAAACGGCCCGGTGGAGATTCGAACCCGCAACCCATGTATTACAAGTCCGGCGCTCTTCCAAATGAGCTTTTCCAGCCCCCTACTAAGACGGCGAATCTGTATGAACTAAGAACTTGCTATGGGGGCTTTCAAATCTCCATGACCTTTAAGGGCTGTACCAATCCTAGAGGGAAGGTCGGAAAGAGAGACAGAGAGACAGAAAACTGATTCAGGGACATGAAGAAGGAAGCAGAGTAACGCATGTGAGTACAGAGAAAGGTGGAAATGTTGTTGTTGTTGTTGTTCACTGTGGGGCAGGAATCAGCACAAAGTCAATGGTGGTGGTGGTTTTTTTTTTTTTTATCCAGCCCTCCAACAAAGGAAAGATACACACCTAAATATATGATGGTAATGGTAATGTTGCTTACTGCCCAGGCCACTGCAAACGGCTGTATCAGAGCTGTCACCACGCTGAAGTCAACTCACCAGTCTTTTTTTTTCTTTTTTTTTTTTAAATGAAAAAAAAAAAAACCCTCATTCACACAACTCCTTAAAACACATCTTCCAAAAAACACACTGGGAATTTTGTTAAAAAAATCTTTCCTCCATAAAATCTAAATATATGAAAGAAAACATAACACAGAACTGCCTATCAACACATAGACAAAAATGAATACACAACAATTTCAAATGAATAATGCACTATATAGTTAGAAGAAGAAAAAGTTGGAGAGTGAAGGGAGCTAGCGATAGAGAACAACTGATGGAAAATGGCAGCAGAGAGAGAGAGAGAGAGAGAGAGAGAGTGGGGATGGGAGTGGGGGAGGGAGAAACAGAATGAAAGAGACAGTCTCTGACAAAGAAAGAGACAGCAATCGCAGTTTTTCAACCAAAATGGACAGAGAGAGAGAGAGAAAGAGAGAGAGAAAGAGAGAGAGAGGAAAGAAGAAAAGTGGTAGATGAGGGCAGAGACAGAGAAACAGACAGACAGAGAAAAAGGGACAGAGAGAGAGAGAGCGAGCGACAGCGAGAGGTGACCGAGGGATAGACAGAATGAGTCGGAGAGCCAGCCAGAGGCAGGAAGGGGGCGAACAAGAGGTTGGACAGCAGGAGAGGGGAGGGAGAGACAGACAGAGAGGAGGGGAGGGGGGGGGGGGGGGGGGGGGGGAGAGAACACTGACTGGGTTGTAGCGATCCCCACAGGTGAGAAAGCCGCCATGTTTGCAGCCACAGTTGATGCCCCACCTATCGTTGGTTACCACTGTGTCTTTGACTGGGCTGCACACATACATACACATATACGTGTGCACTCACACACACACACACACACACATACACATGCATGCTCACACACACATACATATGCATGTGCACACACACACACACACACACACACACACACACACACACACTCTCTCACACACACACATGAACAAGCACACTCACTCCACACACACACACACACACACACACACACACACACACATGCACGCACATGTGCACACACTCACACGCGCACACACACACACATGCACTTGCACACACACGCGTGCACACACATACAGGTGATGTTCCTCAACCCTACCCAGCACAGGACAGAGAGAGAAATTACTTTAGAGGAATTGGTTTACTTCACAATTCTTTCAATTGTTTTGAGGACATGCATGAACCTTTCATAGCGAGATCTTCAATGGGGGCATATAAAGATGGTGAATTATCGACAACACAAATAAGGGATAGCTGATCTGTGAAAAAAAAAAAAAAAAAAACGGGTTTCCCCGACACAACTCACTTCAAACCTGATTCATCAGCATATTTTGGCACAAATTCATGCCCCCCCCCCTTTTTTTTTTACAGGGCCTGTAGTCACTTCTATTGTTCCTTACTGTGACGTGTTGTGGAAGAAGCAGACACAGTCAGACACAGTTTGCCTGGACTGGTGTTGGCAAGAGTTGCTGCTCTTTGGTCAAAGTATACCGAGTTACCACCATGTTATTAAAAACTCTGCAAGCGCAACTACCACTCAAGAGCTTAATCTGTGGATTTTTCTCTTTCAAATTTTCCTTTTTTCAGTTCATCATACTCATCTTCTTTTCACCACACATATCCACATAATAATCGAAATCCTATGGGTAAACAGGTCGGCGCTTTGGATTTCTGCGACAGAGAGCTAACAACGCCATGCATCTTTTTCAGGGACTCTGAGCTCAGTAAAGAGTTAGCCGTCAGCACAACAAAGATGACAACCTCCTTCATCAGTTACAAGTACAATACGGAACAAAATTTTCAGTGTGTGTTACCATTTGTCAGCACCATTTTCCACTGAATTGTTTCTCTCTTCAATCATTTCCATTCCTTGCTCACATCTAGGTCACCAGGCATATGCCGCACCATCGTCCTAAAACCAAATGTACTGGCAGTGTTAATATACTGTCTCCTGGAAGTTTCAGCGCTGTGGATTCCCAGCTGGGAGGTTGTGGTTTGATTCCTATCGAGGCTATTCATTTGTGGGATTTCTTTTGCTCCAACTGGCTCCTACCCAGAGCTGAGTTCGCTGTGGGTTCAATTGGGAAGATGGTGACCACACAGTTGAGTTTCATCCACTAATCGATGTGTCTCTGAAAATGTTGCTCCAAGTTTCTGACGGACTTTGCAGGTGTCTGTATTTCTGGTCGACTCATGGACATTATTATGAAAGTAAGCATAGAGTACAGCCCTGTCATATCGCTGGTCAACTCATGGACATATTATGAATGTAAGCGTAGCGTACAGCCCTGTCATATCGCTGGTCAACTCATGGACATATTATGAATGTAAGCGTAGCGTACAGCCCTGTCTTATCGCTGGTCAACTCATGGACATATTATGAAAGCAAGCGTAGAGTACAGCCCTGTCATATCTCTGGTCCACTCATGGACATACTATGAAAGCATGCGTAGAGTACAGCCCTATCATATCGCTGGTCGACTCATGGACATATTATGAAAGCAAGCATAGCGTACAGCCCTGTCATGCTGTCTCACACCGGAACGGAGCTCTCCAATCATCATCTTCACCATCCACACCCTCATCCAACAACATTAAGAAAAAAAAAAATGGTCTCAAATTCTGAGGCCTTTCACGCCCAGCTCTCAGCTCTCAGTTTCGATGTCCTCTCCCCATCTATGCTCCTGATGAGTTTGAGTCCAGGTCACCAGTATCGGCGGCAAGTTCATGGGGAACATTGCTGGACGTATGAGAGAGGGGGGGCTCTCTGGATGGGGAACATCCACTGATGCCGACCCCATGGCTGAGCTATTGTTGTCGCCAGTAGGGGGCTAAGCAGGCAGTGTCCTGCATATGTAGGATCAGAACAGGCATCACTGAACACCACCAAAGTGACTCGGCAGCAGTGCAGTCTCCTCCGGTGGGTTGCCTTATGACAACTGTTTTCTTTTTCTTTTTCGGTTTTCACATTTTTAATTAAACAATATAGAGATTACAAATGCGCACAAAGAGGATAGGCCTCACGACAACTTGACACTGACTGCTCCCTGTTGACTGCCAGTGACGGGGCTGAGGTGGAACAATCATGGAAGTCAGACATGAGACCTGCACATGCTGATAAAGCCTGTGGGAAATGCCCGAGGTCCAGCAGCTAGCATCAAACCCTCAGCTCTGGGAACAACGGCCTCGACAGGTCAGGGGTGAAGCTCCCTCAAGTTGAAGTTCCTTCCCTTCCCCTTAATTTGCATACTGTTGAAAGACTCGCTCACGTCATAAAATAATTTAAAAGAGAGGAAAGGAAATAATGAAATGAAAATAATTTTAAAAAATTCCTACGAATATATATGTTGCAATATCGTAAGTTTGAAGAATGTCACATGAGCCATTTACTCGGGGGGAAAAAAAAAAAAAAAATCTTCTTCTTCAGAACTTTCTTCCGAATCGTTGTTCATCATACCTGGAACCTCATCCCAGTCGAAATCTAGGTCACTCTAAGCTTCATTACCCAGCACTTTCACTAAGTCTTATGCCGTAAATCCTACAAAACACAGTATCTCCATCACTAAATCTCATTATAGAACGGCAGAAATCAAGGTTAGCCATGGTGAAAAACAGCATTTCGACCTCAAAACTAAAAAAATTCGTAACTCGAGAACCACGGCACGCATCGACTCGCGTTTTTTTGCAAACGGAAGTAAATGGCTACAGGAAGAAGGAAGTCACGTTCTCGCGAGACTTTCTTTTCTATGAGAAAGGTGTGGCTGTGAATAAGGAGCCCCAGTGCACTGCTTGGGGGGGATAATGATAGGGGGGGGGGGGGAGAGGGGGAGGCACAGACAGTGAGACAGCAAAGTAGGAAAAAAAAAAAAAAAAAACGTAAAAAAAAAAAAAAAAAAAAAAGCTTTGTTACGGAACTGTCATCGCTGGCCTTTCACTGTTCTAAAGACGTGAAAGAGAAGAAAGGAAAGAGCAAGAGCCGACTCCCAGGCTTTCTGCCTCTCATTGGTCAAGGATCACAGCAGCCCAGATGATTGGCTGCTTGCTGAATGCATTTCTAATGTGACGGCAACCAGTATCTCTATCTGTCAATCATTCAAAGTCCGTCAGCCATGTTTGTTTCAAGTAAGTGGACACCTGCCCGAGTTTCTTCAGCGAAAAGGTAAAACTGGCGTAAAACTTTTAAAATTCAACTGAACAAAAAATAATACAGTGAAAAGTGAGGGTTGGCATGTCTGGTTAGTAACAGTAGTTGCATCAGCATCAGCAGCAGTAGTAGTAGTAGGCATACAAATTGTAGTCATAGCAGCAGTAGCAGCAGATAAAATAGTAGTGGTAGTAGTAGTAGTTGTAGTAGTAGTAAAAGTAGTAGTAGTTGCTGCTGTTGCAATTGCAGTAGCAGTAGTAGTAGTAGTTCTTGTAATTGTAGTAGAAGTAGTAGCAGTAGTAGTGGCAGTAGTAGTAGTAGTAGTGTAGTAGTAGTAGTAGTAGTAGTAGTAGTAATAGAAGTAATTGCTGTAATTGCAGTAGAAGTAGTAATAGTAGTTGTATAGTGGTAGAAGTAGTAATTGTAGCAGAAGTGGTGGAAGTAGTTGTAGTAGTAGCTGTAAAGGTAACAATAGTAGTAGTAGTAGTAGTAGTGGTAGTAGTAGCAGTAGTGGTGGTAGTAGTAACAGTAGTAGTAGTAAAAGTAGCAGTAGTAGTAGCAGCAGCAGCAGTAGTAGTCGTAAACATAGCACAAGTAGCAGTAGTAGTCATAGTAGTAGCAGCAGCAGCAGCAGTAGCATGTTGGTAGTGTCGGTTGAAGAAAAAATCACCATCAGCAGCAGCAGAAGTGAGCAGACAGACAAACAAGAGATACCAGACGCTCAATCAAACAGAGAAGTGGGCGCCGGCACCATTCACTCTTTGCCAGCCTACCACCGGCATCGTCCTCCCTGCCTCCCCCCGCCTACCTGTCGTTGTACAGCCAGGCAATGAACTCCTTGGAGTTCCAGTACTTGTCAATGGTGTTGCCGCTGCCGTCGGACCACACGACGTCCGGCTTGTACCGGTTCACCAGCTCGTACAGCTCCGGCATGGTCTTGGTCTGCCAGAATGGAGGAAACATACATGAATTAAAAAAATTAAATTCAAAGAAAATATATGAATTTTAAAAACAGTACAAAAAAAAAAAACACATGAATTGAGAAATCAAATACAAAGAAACAAATAAATGAAATTTTTTTTAAAAATCAAATACAAAGCAAAAAAAATATATAAATTAAAAAAAAACTCAAATACAAAAAAAAAGTACCATAATTTAAAAAAAAAAAAAAAAAAATACATGATTTAAAAAATCAAATACAAAGAAAAAAAATTATGAATTAACAAACAAATACAAAGAAAAATATATATGAATCAACAAATCAAATACAAAGAAAAAAAAAATAAATAAGAAATGAAATACAAAGAAATAAATGTATGAATCAAAAAATGAAATACAAACAAAAAATATATAAATTAAGAAATAAATACAAAGAAAAAATATACGAAAAAAATATACATATATATGAATTTAAAGAAAAAAAAACTGACTGATATATCCTCCACTGGTTCATAAGAACTGGTAAGTTGCTTCCTTTTTAGAAAAACGTTCACACAGACATCTGTTAATCTGTTTAAAAGGGTCAGATACTTCTAGCAATAGTTATTACCCGGGTTTCACCGCAAAACATTCCAAAATACAAGGCACATCCCTTTTTATTTTTTATCTCTTTTAATTTCCTCTGACAGAAACGGTGAAATACAAGATTCGTCAATTCTGTTTTTGTGTTTTGCTTGGTAGAACTGGAAAAGCAAAAAGCAGCCACATTCTAGCATGTAGAACCAAAACACTGTGGTGTAAGAGTCAGACAGATGTGTGACACACAGCATCTGTGCGTGCAAGTGACTGTGCATGCATCCATGTGTGTAGGATGGGGGATACTGGGGTGTGAGGGGGTCAGTGCCTGTGCCTGCATGTGCCTGCACATCTTTGTTTATGCATGCATGTGCGTTTGCATGTGTGCGAGCACGTGTGTGTGTGTGTGTGTGTGTGTGTGTGTGTGTGTGTGTGTGTGTGTGTGTGTGTGTGTGTGTGTGTGTGTGTGTGTGGTGTGTGTGTGTGTGTGTGTGTGTGTGTGTGTGTGTGAATGATTAAACATCTGTGAAAGTACATAAAGTAATCACAGTGTGTGTACACAGCTAACAGTATACATACATTTAGTATTCTTTAAAACAAAGTCCCACGCAAAAAAAAAAAACAACAACAAAAACGTAACACTCACAAAGTCCTACACACTAACACAATATGCCACACACAAAAAACGCCGAGTCCCATACATGAAAAAGCACCACAGACAAAGATAAAGTACAACTCACAAACACAAAATGCCATTCACAAAAACAAAACCTAAATCCCAAATATCTCACTCACAAACACAAAAAGCCATTCACAAACACAAAACCAAAATCCCCCAAAATCTCACTCACAACACAAAACGCCATTCACAAAAACTAAAACTAAATCCTGGGTCCACACACAAAAATAAAGTCCTGCTAACATAAAAAGTCACACACGCACACATAAAAAACCAAGCCCTGCTCACTCAAAAAAAAAAGAAAAGAAAGAAAGAAAAAAAATGGAAAAAAAAAAGTTTAATCTTTCCACCCACAAAAAAGACTTCAGACCTGCTCACATAAACCGCCCACTCACAAAAACAAAGTCCTGCTCAAAAATAAAAAACACAACCACCAAAAAACATAAAAAATGGAGAAAAAAAAAATGTAACCTGCCACTCACAAACACAAAGTCCTGCGTGGTGAAGTTGTTGGCCTTGTCGCGGAGGAAGAGCGGGTGGAACCACTCGAAGAGAGAATGGTACACCCCGTAACGCAGTTGGTCTTCTTGCGGATGGCCGTCGACAGCTCTCCTGGAAAACCAGAACAATCCACAGCTGCTGAACTCCTCCGTCATGGTAAACTCAATCATCAGCAGCAGCTCCATCAGTCATCACAATCATCATTGTCAATCATCATCCTCAATCAGCATAGTCAATAATAATCATCATCATTATCATCTTCATCGTCATCAGTCAATCATCAATCATCACTGTCATTCATCATTATCGTCATCAATCATCATCATCATCATCATGTCAATCATCATCAGTTGTGTCATCAATCGTCATTGTCATTCATCATTATCATCATCAATCATCATCTTCATCGTCATCATCAGTCATCAATCATCACTGTCATTCATCGTTATCATCATCATCAGTATCATCATCATTACTGTGCACACAGCTCCCACTGAGAGAAAGCACAAATCACTAAAATTCTGGAGGAGAGGGGTAATGGAGGTGAAGGGGGGAGGGGAAAGAAGGGGAAGGAGAGCAGAAGAAGGGGAGAGAGAGGGGAAAGAAGGGGGCGTGGGGACAGGGAGGGCAAAGAGAGACGGGGAGAGAAGGAAGGGGAAGGGGAGGGGGAAAGGGAGAGGGGAAAAGAGAAAGGAGGCCCAGCAGGCATATTCTCCCCCCTCCCCTCACCCCCCCACCCAAACTCCCTGGAAAAAAATTCTAGACTTGTTCTAAGAATTTTCCAGACTTGTTCTAAGAACGGCCAAATCTGATGTGAATGCGAGCATTCCGTGTCGCATTGTCCACTTATTGGTCAAACCACGACCATGACTGTTCGTTTGTACTGCTCTTGTCCGTATTTCACATTTCTGCCGGTCTTTCCAACTCAACAGTGTCATTGCATGACATGACTTTTGCTCTGCA
Source organism: Conus betulinus (assembly GCA_016801955.1). Classification (NCBI taxonomy): domain Eukaryota; kingdom Metazoa; phylum Mollusca; class Gastropoda; order Neogastropoda; family Conidae; genus Conus; species Conus betulinus. The sequence continues at coordinate 369,000 of JADBJO010001195.1, forward strand.
CTGCACAGATGAAATGGGTAAGCCTTGGTCTGGTTGGTACGACAGGAGACCCTGAATGAGGCAGGGAACAGTACATGGTAAATTACAGACAGGTAGGGTAACGCTTGCTCCCATGATGAAATCAATATAGGCCCGTAACTCCACACGCTAAAAACACAGGCTGTGCTACAAGCGGCAGACCGCCCTGCTGACCAGAGGGACCAACGCTTTGAGACTGGACACCAAACATAATTGATGTCAAAGGGTAATGACTCCCAGTAGCACATGCCGCTCTACACACTTGGCAGCAAAACTGACATATTCACTAGTGAGTATAACTTATAAGACATCCTGGTCAGAAATACAAGAAAAAGTATTAATTACTTTGTAGTCTGGAAATTATGGAAGCATTAGTCAGAATGGAGACAGACCGATAGTGTTTTTTTTTTTTTTTTCTTTCTTTTTTTTTATCGCACTGAAATGGACTGTGGCCATTCTCCTGCACACAGTTCTTTGGCGAGCAATATTAGTGCCTTTTCCACGTCTATCATTTCTACCTGCAGACAGTTCTTTGGCGAGCAATATTTAGTGCCTTTTCCACGTCTATCATTTCTACCTGCAGACAGTTCTGTAGGGAGCAATATTAAGTGCCTTTTTCCACGTCTATCATTTCTACCTGCAGACAGTTCTGTAGGGAGCAATATTAAGTGCCTTTCCTACATCTATCATTTCTACCTGCAACTGCTGATGAGGAATGTTACTTCACCAACTTTCATTTGTGCCTCAACAAAATCTGGGAAAATGTTTATTTACAAGGCTCCACCGAAAAAAAAACACTGACAAACAAATCACAAGATCACAAAACATGATGCATTACCACCTCTTAGGTCTTCTTCAGGCAAGATATACAACACTCAGGACAACAAAAATGAACGAGCAATCACTATTCTTCATCCAACACAGCACAAGACGGCGCAAGATGGTCTGTTTTTGTGCCAAATACTGAATAAGTATTACCATACGAATAGCCATATACTGATTAAGTGTTACCATACGAATAGCCATATACTGAATAAGTGTTACCATACGAATAGCCATAAACTGAGTAAGTGTTACCATACGAATACACTCTGTTTTTGTCTATACATGTGTTTATTCACATTTTGGCTCCCTCACCACAGTACCCTTTTTTCTCAATCATGGTTTATTTCAAAAGAAGGACAGGTCAGGTTGGGAAAACGTGAGCAGTGGCTTTCTTTAAACCCTACTCAAAAAGATCAGCTTCAAAAAAAAAAATTTTTTTTTTTTCCATTTTATGGCAAAGCCAACCACCCATCAGGTCTGACCAGGTTATCACAACACAAAATTTCCACCAGCGCCGGCGCTGTGATATGTCTTCCATCATGAAGACACTAAGCAAGGGATACTGACCCACAAGATCTCGGTTGGGTCCCACGTCTCCGGCGTTCCAGTTCCAGGAATAGTTGGAGGGGCAGGAGGTGAAGCCCTCGTGGTGCTTTGTCACCTGCACCACGTACCTGGCAGACACGGCACCCAGCAGCATGGTCAGGTGCGAAGGACAGGCCCGTTTTTGACACACCACCACCACACCCACAGGGATAGAAAGGATCCCAGGGCGAACTACATTATGCATCGTGCACAACATTCAGCCAATGACAAACCTCATTATGTATCATGCTTCATAATGAGTCAATGACAAACCTCATTATGTATCATGCTTCATAATGAGCCAAAGACAAACCTCATTATGTATCATGCCTCATAATGAGCCAATGACAAACCACAGCACACATGAGGGATCGAAATGAACCAAGGACAAAACATATCAAGCATTATGCATGACAACGAGCCAATGATTAACTTCAGCACACATCACCGATAGAAACAAGCCGAGGACAAATCATATGCATTATGCATAATAATGAAATAATGACAAATCACAGCACACATCACGGATAGACATGAACCGATGACAATCACATCACGCATTACGCATAACAATGAGCCATGACAAACCAAAGCACACACCTCCCACAGACATGAAACAGTGAAGACACATTTAGATACCTATACTTAAACATGTACAGTTTGTGGATAGAAATACCATCACCTACTTACAACACTACTGATGCCCAAAACAGGAGAAAGTTCAAATACATATAAACCAATGACAAACATGCATCATGCAGAGACATGAGCCTATAACAAAGCACATTGCTCTTCAGCAGCTGAAGCCTCGATGCAATAATTCACATGCTCAAGGATGACCTTTCAAAATTCTATTCTGGTGGTGATGTCACTCATGTTAAACACACTGTCAGAGGGATCACAGAAAATGCAAAAATAACAACATGCAGAAATTATGAAAAAAATGTTGTCATGAAATAATCAAACAGGTCATACTGCCTGAAAATCATGCCAAGAACGCATATCAAGAAATAATAAATTGTTTTTAACTTATTCGCACATGATTTTCATTTTGCAAAAGAGGTTGAAATCAAGAAAGAGCAAATTACTTCAACTTCTCCACACATGATTTTCATTTTATATTTTCATAAATTTTCATTTTCTGTAAAGAGAAAGAAAATAATAAGAAGAGACAAAGAACAAAAGATAACATGAAGAGAAGGATAAGCAAAACAATAACTTATTCAAACATGATTTTCATTGTATGTTTTCATACATAAGTTTCGTCTTCTGTGAAGAGAAAGAAAATAAGAAGAAGAGACAAAGATAACACAGAAAGAAGGATAAGCAAAAGAAAGAAAAGAAGATGAGACAGACGCATACCTCGCCCCAGAAGCATTGAAAATCTCCGCCCAGTGGTCAGGATCAAAGAACTCTGTCGTGAAATCTCGGGCGAAGTCAGCATAGGTGAAGTCTGGCCTGTAGTTCTCTGCCATGAAAGCCACAATATCCTTGTGGGGTTGCGGCCCCTTCCACCAATACCAGAACCCAGGCGTTGACATAGCTGGGCACAGAGAACACCCCCAGTGGATGAAGATGCCGATCTTGGAGTCGTCATACCAGGCCGGCAACGGTCTGGAATCCAGGGACTTCCAGTCTGGTAAGTAGCGGACACCGTCTATGAGGAGCGGCAGTGCCAGAGCCAGGACCAAGCAAAATGCCAGTGCAGGTCTAGCGGATGTCAGGTGGAATACCTCCATGGTTGTTAGTACTGGTCTGGGAAATGTCAATGGACTGTGCCAAAGAAATAAAGCCACCAAGAGAGAGACAATCAGTCTGGTTGCGATCTGATGTTGAAATAGCTGCGAAGTGAGTCGACTACAGGTGGAAATCTAAACAAATTTGAAACATTATTGATAAAGCTCTGCCAAAAAACCACAGACAAACGAATCACAAACACAAGGTGTTTAGACCTCCTAGGTCTTCTTCAGGCAAAATACACAACACTCAGAACACGAAAATGAACAAGCAATCATTTATCTTCATCCAATCCGGCACAATTCAACGCCAATCTTGCGCCGAATTGGATGAAGAAAAGTGATAGATAGCTCGCTCTTTATTTTTGTTGTCCCGAGTGTTGTGTGTCTTGCCTAAAGAAGACCTAATCAGTCAAAACACGTCATGCTTTGTCTTGTGATTCATTTGTCTGTGTGTTTAGGCAGAGCTTTATCAACAATTTTTCAATCTGATGTTGAAAGTTCACAGTTTCTGTTGTGTTTACCACAATAAACAAGGCAGCAAGCAACAATCAGTGAGAAAGGGGGGGAGGGGGGGGAGGTCACATGCCTCAGGCTTTCATCGTCCCCCCTGAAACAGTTCTCCAGTTTCCTCCTTTACTTACACCCTGCTCTCTCTCCAGAATGACACACAGCTTCTGTTAAAAAAAAAAAAAAAAAAAAAGTATGCACATTAATATCATTATTTAATTAACCTTTTTCTTGTTCTTTTTTACTTCTGTTTGATTGGGGGTGATTTTGTCTCGCTGCTCGTTTGTTGGCTTTTTGTTGTTGCTGTTGTTGTTTCTGTGTTTGTTTTGATCGGGTGGTGAAGTGGGAGTGGGGACGAGGAGAGGAGGGTAATTGCTGGAAAAAAATCGAAGGGGGTCTGCAGGGATAGGTGGGGGTGGGGGTGGGGGGCGTGGGCAGAGTGGGGAGGGTGAGGAGTAATCTGCCCTTGCCTTAGGAGCTGACAGCATCTTTGAATGAAGCTAAGCTTGGGAGGATCTAACGAGGAGGGACCACTGGGACAGCGAACTGAGTATGATAAGCACTGGGTCTCACTCATTCTGCTGTGTGGCCTTACTGTTCATATAGGAAACTGTGAATCACATACATGACTGCACCGTGTGCTTAAATGAGCAGGTGGTTTTATATGTGTGGTTCTTTGTGTGAGAGTGAGAGAGTGAGAAAGAAAAGAAAGAGAGACAGAGAGAGAGAGAGAAGGAGGAGGGAGAGAGAGAGAGAGAGAGAGAGAGAGAGAGAGAGAGAGAGTGTGTGTGTGTGTGTGTGTGTGTGTGTGTGTGTGTGTGTGTGTGTGTCTATGTGTGCTGTGCTTCCTGACCCATCCTTGTTAAAAGACTGGTTGAAAAAAAAGGGAGGAGTTTTAAAACAAGAATTCTAATTTCTACAGGAAAAAGGAAAGAAACATGAAACAGGTGTAAAGGTGGTCAGAAAGTCAAACAATATATAAAACTGGAGCATTACAAAATACAGAGAAACGCATTTACGCTAAGACACATATCCCATTACTTATCATGTTTCCATGTAATTATGTCGTATTACTGATGCACCGATACATGAAATAGCATGTCAAATATTCCTACCCAATTTTATGGTTATGCATCACAAACTAAAACTCACGAATGTGTGAGATATCATCGTATGGATGGCGTGTTTAGTTTCCTCTCAGGAAAAATTTAAGTTGGGCACATTGTCTTAAAACGGTTTGCTTTAGATCTATTTTCAGAATATGTGTATAGGTGTACTCGCCAAGAATTTGGGATGATGAGGAGCCAACTTGTTCTTTTGTGCACTGCTCTCTCTCTCTCTCTCTCTCTCTCTCTCTCTATATATATATATATATATATACGTGCACATAAAATGAAGATAAAAACAACAGACTCATAACATTCTTCCCAATATTTCGACCAAACCGGTCTTCCTCAGAGGATTTTGTGACAAGAATGAGGATAGATGTCAAGTCGTCAACTACTGAAAACAATTCACAGATGTTCTGACATCCGCAAACTGTTCTTTTTTTTCTCTCCCTCCTCCCTCTTCACCCCCCCCCCCCCCCCCCCCCCCCCCCCGACCCCCGTCCACCCATCCCACCAACGCCCACATCCTGTGAATAGTACATCTTCACACATGCAAAAATAAATGAAACATTTTGATGCATGCCCCCTCGAACACCATACAATCGCGGAAATGGAAAGGCATGCTAGAATGCACACACACAGCAAACAGAAGACAGCAATCCAAAAGCAGCTCACATATACACACACAGATATATCAGCTGTTCCTGCTCTTCCCAATGTTCTCTCTATAACGAATGCCATGTGATAGCATTAAGACATAGGGGAGCTGCCAAAGACTGCCTGTGAGAGTGCCAGCCACTGACAACATGACAAACGAGCTTACAGTTACGAGAGCTGCTGAACAAACCACTAGGATTTTGCCAAAGAACAGCAAGCCACAGTGTCAACCATTCGATCATGCTGTTCACTCTGGAAGTTTGTGATATGGAAAACTGGGTGAAATGTGGAAATGGGACCAAAACCAGCTTAAATGTCACAACTGACTAGTCACAGCATATCTGTCATGACAAATATTAGAGATGATCAGTGATAAAACCACACAGTAAGGCATTCTTCTATTCCATTCCTAGGTCGATGAGACTTGCATTTTAGCCTTCTTCTTCTTCTTCTTCTTCCTTAAAAGCTGGTGCACTCAAAAATGAGTAGGTCACCAGCGTGCATGTTAAAAAAAGAGAATGCGACTCAGCCTGTTGGCCTCTGGAGCGAAATTTGGCAACAAGGGATCGCACATGAAATTTAAAAGGTTAAAAGCAATGGCCAGGTTAAGGCCTAGGTAAACCATAAAATATATGGGGAAGTTAAAATAGAAAAGTCAATGAATATGCAGATCTCAAGATTGTCTTATCAATTTTTGATTTTTAAAAGAGACTGCATTTGTGACAATCTTGATGGCATCCGGCAGCGAGTTCCACAGCCTTACAGAACTAGGATAAAATGAATGTAAATGGCTGTCATATCTGATGCTGGTATGGCATAAGATTGACCGCCACTCCTGGTGTCACTTTTATTAAACCATTGCATTGCATTGCATTGCATTGCATTGCATTATACCATTTTCTTTCCCCCCCTCCCCTGCATAGCATTTTCCACAGATCCATTTGATCCCTTCTGACTCAAGTGTTCTCGCTCTGATAGCGTAAGTCCTGGTCTATAAGTGAAGCACATTCTCTGTGACACACTATTTGCAATCCTGACACTGGAGGCTCATTTGGTTTTCTACCCCCACCTCACATTTCGGACAAATGAAGAAGAATTTTGCCCTCTCCCCAATGCATTTGGACCTTCGGGGGGGGGGGGGGGGGGGGGGGGGCGGGAGGGGGGGGGGGGTTCTGTCTCTTTGCGAGTTTCTCCTGTCTTTCTCACTCCCACCTGTCGATCCTCTACTGCTAGCCCCCTCCCCCCCCCCCCCCCCCCCCCTCTCTAGATTTTGTTTTGACATTGTTAAGGAACAATCATTTTTTGGTTTGTGCGATCCAGCACAATATTGCTTCGTTATACACAGGTTATTTTTTTTAATGTCCGTGGGCCAAATCTTCTGTATTAAACATAAAAAGAAATCGGACCAGATCAGTAGAAACAACTGCTGAGCTAGCCTTGACCTTGACCTTGATCTTAATCCGTCGGTTTTAGTCTGGTTTCGATATTCAAGGCGCTTTCAATATTACGAAGTACCCGTTTATTGTGCCGCTCTGAGCAAAAGCCAGGGAGGAATAAAACTTCGAAAATACAAGCCTGCTCTAACTGGAGTTCTTTTGCATGCTGCTTGTACTTCTTTTCGCTTTTAGGGGACGACCTACCTCGACATGTCCTTCCACAAAACCTCGCCCACTTGAACTAAGTAAACATCACGAAATTCACTTCGTCATCACTACGATGCAACTTTACCACACACGGAAAGTAGTAACCCTAGAGAGATAGAAGTAAATGGGGCAGACAACCTACACCTACCAATTCTAAGCTAACTAGGTAGGCAGTAATAGTCGGAAGGTTGATTTTTTTTTAAAATCTCTGCACTGCCACACAACAAACAAAGCCTGCTGAATATCATCTCATCCCTACCACTTTCCGCAGCCTTTCCCCGCCTCACTCACACAGGGGTGTAACCATGAGGAAGGGACATCACCCTAGTCAAACTACATTTCAGTTAAGTTTCTTGAACAGGGGTGGGACGGCCGACAGGAGGGGGGGGGGGGGGGGGGGGGGGGGGGGGGGCTCCTCTCTTTTACATATCCTCCTCCTTCTTCTTCTACCTTTGAGTGTCCACAATCAACAGTTTGATTTTTCTGACTCTCAGCCATCCAGGTTAAACACACACAAACAAACAAAGAAAAAGAAAAGAAAAGGAAAGAAGAAAAAGAGAAGAGAAGAAGAAAAGAAAGAAAATGAAAAAAAAAAAAAAAAATGTCAGCGAAAGACAATGTAGCTGGTCTGGTTGGTAGTGCGCCGGACTTGTAATCTTGGTGATTGTGGGTTCGAATCTCCGCCGGGCCGTTTCGGTACAGGGGGATTTTTCCCTCGGAGTTAACATGGTTCTGACTCCATTTCCCATACAGTCCTTTGAATGAGACTATAAACGAGGTTCCACGTGTGAACGCACGCATAACATCTTGCACACACACACGTAAAATCCCATCACCAACTCTCGGAAGAGAAGGCCAGTTTGGCCGTTGGTATGGATGACACGTTACACATAAAGAATGAAAGAGTTGTAAAACTGAATGAACGATACTGACTGAATGACGCGGGACACACGACTCAATGAAGCGCCAGCAGGCAACTCTCCAGTTGCCTCTCCCCAGGTAGGCAGCCCGTTGTGTAAATGAGGATGCGGATTGTGAAGCGCTTAGAGCTTGGTCTCTGGCTGGTGACAGGCGCTATATAACTAACGCTCTTAAAAAAAAAAAAAAAATGAAGAAGAAGAAGAAGAAGAAAACAGACCAACAAAAGAATTATGCGGCTTATTAGCATAGTTCCCTATCATTGAATCCATCATTGGATTAAATCCAGATTGCACAGATTCAGAGCGTCCGACCACTTATCTCCCCCCCCCCCCCCCCTTCCCCCCCCCCAACCCCCTTCCCCCCTCCCCCACAACATGCATATTGAGGAGTGGGTTTTTTTTTTTCTTTTTTTTTTTTGGTTTGAATAAGGGGTGGAGGGAGGGGAGTGTCCCATAACTCTGCCCATACTATCCCAGCCGCTTCTCAGCGGGGAATGA
>JADBJO010001195.1:382500-385000 GCA_016801955.1 Conus betulinus
CATATACGCTACACCACATCCGCTAAGTTTTGAGACCACACTACGCATGATTTGAAGCTGATGGATAAATGAATACACAAGAAAAATGAGACAATGAAGAAGAGGGGTCTCGTGGCTACGACTCCGCACGGATGTCTGACCTACGCATTAGCCCAACGCGCTGGTCAGACCTTGAGTGCCTACCTACCATTTGTGTGTGTGTGTGTGTGTGTGTGTGTGTGTGTGTGTGTGTGTGTGTGTGTGTGTAGTACAGTACAACTTTGAGTTAATCTGACAATAAATTGGTTTTCAGTCAGTCAGTCAGTGTGTGTGTAATGGATGTACACGTGTGTGCATGATGTGTGGGCATGGGTCCTGTGTGTGTGTGGGCGTATGTGTGTGTGTGTGTGTGTGTGTGTGTGTGTGTGTGTGTGTGTGTGTGTGTGTGTGTGTGTGTGTCCCGCGCGCGCAGGCATGTGTGCGTGTTTGATTGTGTGTGTGTGTGTGTGTGTGTGTGTGTGTGTGTGTGTGTGTGTGTGTGTGGTGTTAAAAAAAAATTCGCGAGTTTTTGAAATGTTAAAATCTTATTCTAGGCATATTCCAGATCAGTATGGTTCGGCGTCTAATTTGCACGTAGAGCAAGGCTTTTTTTCATTCCTCCCCCCCCCCCCCCCCCCCCCCCCCCCCCCCCATCTTCTTCCCTCTTCTCCCCTTCCCCAATCTATATACCCATAAGCTGTTCGACTCTTACGAGTAATATGTCAGCCAGTTCCATACTTTAATGATCCTTGACTGCCATGTATTGGATAATGATCCTTGACTACCATGTATTGGATATACATGTAGTCATACAGAATTGGTGTTTCTGAATACCGGTAGTTTAATGCTGTTAGGCTGTAAAGCCCATTAAGCAAATCGGCGGGATCTTGTACAACAAAACGCGACTCAATCTCGATTTTATTAACATGGAAACCACAGCAATATCCTTTTTTTTCACTTTACGTGACGAAATCATGAACGAGAAAATGTCACTGGTATTCACTGTCAGTTCTGTAGACGACGGTCACCCCAGGTAAAACTGGATCAGTCCGTGGACAGCGTGCAGCCGCCATAGAGCACATGCTTGGGTCTCTGCATGCTTCGTGTTGCCGATGCGTCTTCCTTTCCAAATGCAGGACAATTTAAGACATTCCTCTTATGACATGTGTCTTTTTCTTCCTGCTTGTTAAAACCAGAAAAAGCGATCGTCTTCCGAACACGGATCGCAGGAATATTCTTGAACGACGTCGTCTGATTCACACAGCAGCACACTCACATCATCCGTTTGATGGAACACATCCTTCCGAAATACTTTTTGTCTATAGCTTGCTCCAGACTTGTGTCGATGTCCGACTGGTGGATTTCTGGGCCCCTGCTGTTACACTCCGACAGATCGGAATGCAAACACCGAAGCGTATCCTGAATGGGCGTGGATGTGTATGTGCGTGCGCGCGTATGTGTGCGTGTATGCGTGTGTTTATGAGAGTGAATGCATGTGTGTACGAGTGCTCGAGTATGAGTGTGTGTGTGTGTGTGTGTGTGCGCGCGCGTGTGCGCGCGTGTGTGTGTGTGTGCGTGTGTGTGTGTGTGTGGTGTGTGTGTATGTGTGTGTGTGAGTGTGTGTAAGTTTGAGTGTATGTGAGGGTATGAGTGTGTTCGTATTGAGATGCGTGTATTTGTGTATTTATGTAAGTGCCTATGTTTGTGTGTGTGCGCGCGGGCACGCGCGCCCGTATGTGTGTGTGGGTGTGCGTGAGTAGTACGCGCGCGCGCGCTTGTGTGTGCGCTTGTGTGTGCATGTGTATGTGTGTGCGCGCGTATTTTTGTGTGTTAATTATACTTCTTTGCTTTGAATGTGTCCCCTACATTTTATACTGTTTGCATAATGCTTTTAGTTTTTCAGCAAACTTTTTTCGACTCCACACTTTGTTTTGTTCCATTTACTACCCTTCGCTGGCTGCTTTGGGGATGCTGTTGGATTTTTTTTTGAATCCTTGGTGGTGAGAACACCACAGAATTATGGACTGTGGTGTGTCTCTATTTCACACGACGAGCACAGATATGATCAGCCGTGTCTCTCTGATGAGACCGATCCAGCGACGAAAGGCCTAAAAGCAGGCGAAACAAATAGATCTGTCTTTAAAAGGGAGTACGATGGCTTCCTCAGACAGCTAGAAAAGGGTTTCTTATAGTTAAAATGTATTTTCCCACATTTTCCCCATCTTCAATTTTTTTTTTCGTTCTAATTACCAATCAATTTTAATTGCCAAGTCATTACTATAATGACTGAAGAAGTGGTAGCCTGTGTACTCAGTTTCTTCCACTACTTAATTGCTCAGCTTTATGTAATATTATCTGTGTGTGCGATTAGTGGGTAAGTATGTGCACACGTAACTGCATATAGGTTATGTGTGCACGTAAATATGTCTGTGCGCTTATGTGCATGCGTGTGTGCGGACGTGTGGACGTGCGTGCGTGTGTG
>JADBJO010001195.1:390000-392500 GCA_016801955.1 Conus betulinus
TGATAACGATAATGGTGATGATGATGATGATGAAAAAGATGACAATGGTAATGATGATAATAGTAATAATGATAGTAATAGTAATAACAATAACAATAATGATGATGATGATGATAATAACAACAATGATAATAACAATAATAATGATAATGATAATATTATGATGATGATGATGATGATGATGATGATAACAACAATAAAAAAAATGGTAATAATAACAATAATAATAATAATAATGAGGAGGAGGATAATGATAATAGTAGTAATAATAATATTATTAAATAATAATAATAATGATGATATAATAATAATAATAATGATGATGATGATGGTAATGATGATGATGATGATGATGATGATGGTAATGATGATGATGATGATGATGATGATGGTAACACGTTTGTGGACCCTCGACGCAAACAGCTAACCGTAAGCTAACAGCAATGCGCACCCCCTCGCAGGTATTAGCCAGCTCCTTCTTTTCCACAGTCGCGCGCATGGCACGTGTTGTCCGTCACAGAGTAAAATTCCAGCTATCGCACGCCTTCAGCCAAACTCCCCACCCAAGGAAGGATGCTGTTTTAGGCACTGTACCGCACTCTCTCTCTCTCTCTCTCTCTCTCTCTCTCTCTCTCTCTCTCTCTCTCTCTCTCTCTCTCTCTCTCTCTCTCTCTCTCGTGGGTTGTCTGGATATATCTCCGTGGGTTGTCTGGATATATCCCCCTCCCCTTCCCTCCTTTTGTCCATTTATCTTTTTACATGGACATGCTACGACTATCTGCACCTCGGCCCCCTGATGACGCTATTTTGACCCCCACCCCCCCACCCCCCCCACCCCCATCCCTTCACAATGGCTTCCCACCATCTATTTACATGCCATCATCCTTGGTCACATACTGAACTTTTCTTTTCAATTTGTTCACTTTCACGGGCGTAATTTAAGGTTTAGAATGTAGGTCATGTTTACATATCAAATTGCATTTGCGTCACAGAAAGCTGAAAAATTTAACAACTTAATTCATCTGGTTAAAGGTTATGGTCATTGATAACTGCTTAGGTTGACGTGAAGTCACCCCTTCCCCCCCCCCCCCCCCCCCCCCCCCCCCCCAAAACTCACCAATTTTTTTTTTTCATATGTGTGATGTACTGATAATTCTAAGTCATAACCCTGACTTGAAATATCTGTGGTTGTGGGGCGGATTATAGATCAGATTTATATCTAGAACTGTACCTTTCGTTCGGAACACTTCTTCATACGTTGTTTGGAATGTTCTGCATGGGAGCCGGAATAGCTGAGTTGGTAGAGCGCCGGTCTCGTGATCCTGAGGTTGCCGGTTCGAATCTCCACCGGGCCGTTTCGGTACAGAGGGATTTTTCCCTCGGAGATAACATTGGTTCTGACTCCATTTTCCATACAGTCCTTCGAATGAGACTATAAACCGAGGTTCCGTGTGTGAACGCACGCATAACATCTTGCACACACGTCAAATCCCATCACCAACTTTCAGAAGAGAAGGCCAGTTTGGCCGTTAGTATGGATACACGTTACACATAGCATGCACCCTACGTGAGGAATGAAGGAAGTAAGGAAATTGAGTGAACGATATTGATTGGTATGGATTGTAAAGCGCTTAGAGCTTGGTCTCCAGCCGAGAATATCTAAGTATTCATTATTATTATTATTATGCACCAGTTTTTCACACAGACTCTCGAAGCGACGGCACGAGCCATCTGCATAAAATCTTTACAAGAGGCTGAAGTCAGTCACAAGGTCATTCTTCATTTAAACCAAAGTTTGCACACACACACACACACACACACACAGAGAGAGAGAGAGAGAGAGAGAGAGAGAGAGAGAGAGAGAGAGAGAGAGAGAGAGAGAACGTCTAATTAATGTGTTGAAAATGTGTTGTCATATCTGCTCAGCGATTCGGTGTCGTAAACAGCATCCGTCTGTAGTCAAGGACGTGGATTATTTGTTTCATTATGGGAGCAAGAGTTACCCGACTTGTTCGTTGTTTACTGTGTACTGTTCACCACTTTATTTTAAGACCACTTTCATATGAGCAAATCGAGGTGACCTGCATTTGTTGCTGTTCGTCCGTGTGTTTGACTGTACTCAAGATAAAAAAAAAAAGGCTGTGCCAGTTTTGAATGTATGCTCATTTGTGTTTGTTCATTTTTCCAGTTGTGTTGTTGCTGTGAAGATGTGTAAAGTACAGGGTATATGGGTTAGCATGAATCCCTTACCCCCACCACGTTTATCCATTTATTTATCATTATTTTTTTTTTTTTTTTTTTTTATTTTTATTTTTTTTTTTTTTTTTGGGGGGGGGGGGGGTCTCCATGTTTGTTCTGTGTGCTCTGTGTTGTCATTTTTTGCTAGGAGAGTCCATAGATATGTAGGTCCCCACTACATATCTATGGAGAATCAAAGCAAACATCCCCCCCCCCCCCCTCCCCTCCAACCCCCCACCACCACCTTTCCCCTCACCTACTC
>JADBJO010001195.1:400000-402500 GCA_016801955.1 Conus betulinus
TTCTGCACATGGTAGTCATGGAAACAGTCATTCTTATGAAAGCATAGAGGCACCTGGCAGAAAGAAAAACATATATGACGTTTCTACGCGTCGTCCTTTAGTCGTCATACGGAATAATCAGTACAGAGACATAGGTCCCGCATTTCGTCAGCAGGTGTGTCGAACCATAGGGAGTCAGGTGTGCCCTTAGCTGCTTGTTTTGTTGAGCGTATCTGTTAATTTCTTCTGCTACTAGTTGAAAAAAATGTGAGAGGTAGAAAAAAAAAAATCTAGTGCTGTGACAGTGTTCGGCAGTGAGTGTGCTGGGCTTGTCGGCTGTTGGAATGCGGTCATGTGGGCAGGATGTGCAGCCGGTCGCCATTGTTTCGCAGTGTGGCGAGCAGCAGGTTGTTCTCGGGGTCGCTTTCATCATTTTCCTCTCCTTCATTGGTGCCGATTTCAACATCGTTCTCTTCTCCTAACTCTCCATTTTCATACTTCTCTACTTCTTGCATAATTTGATCCCACTCCTCCGCTGAATACTCAGGAATATCATCAAACTCGCCGTGGTTAGCAGACGACGCCATTGTGAAAATCGGTCAGTCTCACGCACAACTCTTCGCTTGCAGTTTCTCCTCGTTCTTCGTGAATGGAAGTGGTGCCAGCATCCAAAAATAGTGCTGCCACATTACTGGGCTAAAGTGGGAAATCCCCAACAACTTTTAGTGGCTCTCCGAGCATTTTCACGGCGTCAGCACGTGATTGGAGAAGTACCGTACACATGCCGCGGGCAGCTCCGGTCTGGGCCCGTTATGAATGCAAGAGGGATTTATTAATTAATTAGATTAATTAAAGTGTTGTCACCAGTGACCAGTTCTGTGAGCCATAACTTAAGGTGCGCCACGCCCTCCAACTTGTCTGCAGGGGGACTTGGTTGGGGGGGGGGGGGGGGGGGGGGGACTATGATCTGCGACTGTAAGGGGGTCCAAAAAACTAACGGGCATCGTGTCTTACGGATTCAGCTGCGGTATCGGCTACCCCGGAGTGTATGCCCATGTGTCTTACTTCATGCAATGGATCACAGACACCATAAGAACCTGTGAAGAGAAATCATGAAAGCTACGCCTCTAGAGCACTTTATTTTTTTATTCGTCTTCTTCCCCATAGACAACATTTCAGTCTGGAATCGAGGTTAGGGAGTCACCGTCGAGGAGTTGGGGGGGGGGGGGGGGGGGGGTAACAGCGGGCCATAGTTGTCACTGCCCTTTCCCTCCTCCTCCTCCTCCTCCTCCTCCTCCTCGTCACTCTCTGTGTCATTGGTTGCAGCAGATGTCGTCATTGATATTGACTGCTATAAGCCATGGTGGGTGTGCAGTGTAATGTAGTGTTGCCGCACTCTGCGATGTGTCAGATTAATAAAAAGACTAACTGAGAATGGAAGTTTTGAAAAGGATGTTTGAGGAGAGAGAGAGAGAGAGAGAGAGAGAGAGAGAGAGAGAGGGAGGGGGGGGGGGATAGGGCAGACGGACAGACAGACAGAATTGTTGCTCCAGTGCTCTGTGTAGATTTCCAGGCACGCACAGTCTCTCTCTCTCTCTCTCTCTCTCTCTCTCTCTCTCTCTCTCTCCCTCTTTTACACACAGACAAACACAAGCACGCGTGCGCATGCGCGCACACACACACACACACACACATATGCACACACATGTACGCGACTTCTTTGTCAACCAGCCGCCAGTTTCTTTTCAAACGGGACAAAACCTTCAAGGACAAACACGTGCGATCCCAGGCTTTACCGCAACCACCACCACCACCCCTTCCCGCTGTCCTTTGGTGTGCGGGAACATGCACGTGCAACACAAGCGAACGGGAGAGCTGCCCTGACGCCGGCAGCAATTCAACGGCGGGGTCAATCAAAGGGTGCGGAATGTTGACCATGAACGACACTTCAGTGGTCACAGCTTCAAATTAGTACATGTTATAATCTAACACACGCGCACGCACGCACGCACGCGCACGCAAGCACACATACTCACACACACGCACGTGCGCGTGCACACGCACACACGCGCGCGCGCGCACACACACACACAAACTCACGCATGTGCGCGCACACACACACATGCACGCATGCACACACACACAGACACATGCACACACATGTACACACACACACACACACGCACACGCACATGCACACACGTACGGCAGACACTGGCAAACACAAACGGGCCCGTGCCCACACGCTTATGCACACACATACACACACACACGTGTACACTCACCACACAATGATAACAATGGCACAGCCAATGTCAAGTACATACCCAAGTCTGACCAGTGCAGCGCGCTGGGCTAACGCGTAGATCAGATATCTACTAAGTCGTAGCCACGAGACCCCCTTCTTAAAATCGCACATCTTAGTTATTAAATCGTAAATCCGTCAGCTTTACATTGTGCGCAGTGAGGTCTCGAAACTAAGCAGATGTGGCGTAGCGCATACGGACGTGTCCGCACGCAG
>JADBJO010001195.1:405000-407500 GCA_016801955.1 Conus betulinus
TCTGCTGTCGACCTCACCGTAGAGTTTCTTCCTACTTCGCAGCTAGATAAGGAAACCGACATGCGAACAGGAAGAGGAGAGGCAGGATGGGGGGGGGGGGGGGGGGGGGGGGATTAAATGGAGAGTGGAGAAGGGGTGGTGGTGGTGGTGGTGGTGGTTGGTTCAGAGGCACGATGATCTTTTCTCTTTGTGAATCACACCACCATGTGGGTGTGGTTCATGGTTCTGACGTCATAACAACTGGGTGGCTGGGCGGGTTCTGTGTGTGTTGTGTGTGTGTGTGTGTGTGTGGTCTGTGTATGTGTGGGTGTGTAGACTCTGTGTGGTGTGTGTGTGTGTGTGTGTGTGTGTGTGTGTGTGTGTGTGGTCTGTGTGTGTGTGTGTGTGTGTGTGTAGACCTCTGTGTGTGTGTGTGTGTGTGTTGTGTGTGTGTGTGTGTGTGTGTGTGTGTGTAGTCTCTGTGTGTGTGTGTGTGTGTGTGTGTGTGTGTATGTGTGTGTGTGTGTGTCTCTGTGCGTGTGTGTGTGTGTGTGTGTGTGCTCTCTCTGTGTGTCTCTCTCCGTCCTCTCTCTCCGCGCGCGTTGTGTGTGTGTGTGTGTGTGTGTATGTGTGTCTCTCTCTCTCTCTCTCTAGTCTCTGTGCGTGTGTGTGTGTGTGTGTTTGTGTGTACTCTCCTCTCAATCTCTCTCGTCTCTCTCTCCCTCTCTCTGTGTGTGTGTGTGTGTGTGTGTGTGTGTGTGTAGTGTGTGTGTGTGTGTAGTCTGTGTGTGTGTGTGTGTGTGTGTGTGTGTGTGTTGTGTGTGTGTGTGTGTGATGGAGGTGGGATTGTCATACTCTGGCAGCAAAGTCAGTGCTATTATAGCCACTCGGTTAATGCGCATTAAGTCAGTAATGATGAACGAACGTCGAGAGGGAAAAAACATAGGAGGGGGGCGGGGGGGAGGGAAAGGGGGGGGGGGGGGGGAGAGGCTGAAGGCCAGCTGGCGATCTCTGTGGGGAGGGGGATAGAGGCTGGGGTGGGAGGTGTTGGTGGGGAGCGGGAGGGGGGAGGAGGACGTATGGTGAATCCGGGATTCGACATCCTTCCGCCGAGGATGAGGTGTTGATTTCGTCTGTCAGGCTCTACCATTTCCCTGACGTTCCCTCCCCCGCTTCTTCTTGGTAGAACAGGCTTCGGAGAAACTGGGTTCTTCAGCCGTCAGAGCACATGAGTCAGCTGACCGCGTTGCAAGAAATTGGCCACACGCCACAATTGGGATTTTGCTTTCACTCTCATCTCCTTCCTCTCTCTCCTCCTCTCCTCCCTCATGTCTCCTCCTCGCTCCTCTCTCTCTCTCTCTCTCTCTCACTCGCTCTCCTCTCTCTCCTCTCTCTCTCTCTCTCTATATATATATATTATATATATATATATATATATATAATCCATGTAAGCATTTTGAGTTGTAGCACCCACCCCCTCACCTACCCCTACCTTTACCCCTTCACCCACCCCTGCCCTGCCATTTTCTTTTCTTTTTTTTCCTTTTTTTTTTTTTTTGTCTAGTGATTTCTCCCGATCCCCGATGAAACCATTCAGAGTCTAAAAATACATGAGCTACCCCTTACCTGACGTCATATACCAGGCCTTCCCATCCCATTCACCTGTGACCCTAGCATTGCGCCAGGTGGTTTCCCCCACCCCAACCCCACTCCCAACCCCCCACCAATAATCCCATTCCTTTGATTTGAATCTGTCTGCTTGGAACCACCTCGCCATATACCTTGACGGGCATTGGCAAGAAAAAGAAGAAAGCAAATCAATTTTTTATACACTACAGAGAGAGAGAGAGAGAGAGAGAGAGAGAGAGAGAAATTCTCACAAACGATGTAACTGTGCCTGTCTATAAATGCTCGAATCTTAAGCCAGGCCTCGGCACATTCATTTCCCGGTGTGCAGCCGTTACACACTTACCGAGCCTACTGCACACGACACTTCCTGCCGCAGGCAAGAGGAGAGAGAGAGAGAGAGAGAGAGAGAGAGAGAGAGAAATAGGTCAGCTGAAGGGCTCAGCTGTTGGAAAGTTTGGCCAGCGCACGGCAGTGGCGGTTGTGTCCCTTTATCTGTCGTCACCACCCTGCGGTCTCATTTCATCGGCAACCGCTTACAGCCCAGCCGACCCCCAAGGCCCCGTATCAGGGCTGTCACCACGTTGAAGTCTACTCAGAAGTCAAAAAAAAAAAAAAAAAAAAAAGTCACACTACCCTTTCCCTTTCTTCTAAACACACACCGGAAATTTTTGTTCAAAATCTTTCCTCCGTAAAATCTTAGATCAGACGAAAGACGTTAATCTCTTTCAGAAATTCAAAGATCATATTCAGGTAGGACATCTCCGGACAAAGGTTTTCATGGAGTCTGCTGTAAAATATTTTTGTCTCACATCATGCAAGTCCCAACACTCTAAAAGAACATGTTTCACTGTGTGTGGTACATGACATGGAATGCACCATGGAGCTTCTTCGC
>JADBJO010001195.1:415000-417500 GCA_016801955.1 Conus betulinus
ACGACGACACCCACACTTTCCACTTTCCTTGGGAATGGGGCGTTACACATTCGCTCCTCTCCTGCCACGGCAAGAGAACAAGAGGTGTATAGTTTGCGTACCACTTACACATATGAAAAATTCAGATGCGCAGAGAGAGAGAGAGAGAGAGAGAGGGAGAGAGAGACAGACAGACAGACAGACAGACAGACAGACAGACAGAGAGAGAGAGAGAGGGGGGGGGGGGGGGGGGGAAACTTGATGGATCAATCATACTATCTTATCCCAGGTAAGCTGCTAGAAACAGGCTTCTTATCTAGTCCATTACAGCATTACAACCACCTCCACCGTCACCACCACCACCATCACCACCACCATTACTACACACCCCCATCACACACACCTGATCAGCCACCTGCGTATCCACAAATCATACCCCCCCCCCCCCCCCCCCACCTCAACCCCAAGATGACTGAAGTGGTTCTCGTCGACTCGACTGACGAACAACAACAAATCGTTCTGGCTGGAAGCCAGCGAAGAGTTCCGCCCCTTGACGGTCACTGAGCTCAGCCGCCATGTCTTAGGGCCAGGTGTGTGCGTGGTCTGGTGACTTACCCATGGTCCAGGGTGACCAGCAGTCGGCTGGAACGCCACGGGCAGGTTGTGGCCCGGCCCTGTAACCACGTCTTCCGTATGACGGAGGCCGCGTCCGGCCCTAGGAACTTGGATGACGTCACTGCCGCTGCAGGCCGTGCCTCTGCATGACGTGTTTCCTGCCACACGTGCAGTCACCATGGTGATGACGCTGACTATGATGATGATGATGATGATGATGATGATGATGACTATGATGATGATGATGATGATGATGATGACTATGATGATGATGATGATGATGATGACTATGATGTTGATGATGATGATGATGATGATGATAATGATGATGATGATGATGGATGAATGATGATGATGGTGACGTAGAAGAGAGAAGAAGAAGAAGAAGATCATCATCATCATCATCATCATCATTACCATCATCATCATCATCACCATCGTCATACAATCACGCACTCTACAATATACAACCTGCAACACTAGTAAGAACCGGAAGTCTTGGAACGAAAAGTGTTGTATCATTAATCATGGAGTGATAAAAACAAAACAAAACAAAAAATGACGACAGATCAAACAAACACAACAAACAAACAAAACAGTCCAACAAACAAAGGAAAACGGCGTTGAAACTAATGACTTAAAGAAGAGCAGACACCAGCTGGCGATGGCAAACAAGGTGTCACGAGGTTCGAATCCCATCAGAAATCAATCCACTTAATGGATGCGTTTTCTGAGAGTGTTGCTCAAATTTCCTGACCACACTGCAGGTGCCTGTATCTCTCGGGCCTGGTTGACGCCGGGATATATTATGAAAGGAAGCGTAGAGTACAGCCCTGTCATGTAGTCTCAGACCGAAATGGAAATCCGTAGCATCATCTTAATCATCCTCATTCTCATCGATCAGCATAAAAAAAAAGTCTCAAATTCTGTGGCCCTTCATGCCCTGCTCTCATGGTGACCTCAATTTCGATGTCCTCTCCACGTCTGTGGCCTTGGTTTGGTTCCGTCTGGGTCACCGGTATCGGCGAGTCCATGGGGGCTGTCGTTGGACGGACGTGGCGGCGCCCTCCGGAGGGAGAGCTCACTCACGCCGGCTCCGCGACTAAGCAATTATTGTCGTCAGTAGGGGGCTTAGTAGGTGGTGTCCTGCGTATGTTAGATCAGAACAGGCGCCACTGAACACCACTGAAGTGACTCGGCAGCAGTGCAGTGTCTCCTCCGGTGGGTTGCCTCTTGACGACTTGACATTGACTGCTCCCTGTGGATTGCCGGTGCCGGGGCTGTGGCGGGGCCGACCGGCTGTGGCTGTGACGGGGTGTCGGAATGAAGCCTGTACACAGACACCTGTCACGTCCGTACAATAGCCGACACACAGAGACATGTCACGTCCGTTCAATAGCCTATACACACAGAGACATGTCACGTCCGTTCATAGCCTATACACAGAGACATGTCATGTGCGTATAACAGTCGATACACAGAGACATGTCACGTCCGTACAATAGCCTCTACACAGAGGCATGTGACGTGCGTACAATGGCCTTTTCACATAGACATGTCACGTGCGCACAATAGACTATACACAGAGACATGCCACGTACGTACAAAGAGACTATACACAGCGACATGCCACGTACGTACAAAAGACTATACACAGAGACATGCCACGTATGTACAAAAAGACTATACACAGAGACATGCCACGTACGTACAAAAGACTATACAACACAGAGACATGCCACGTACGTACAAAAGACTATACACAGAGACATGCCACGTACGTACAAAAGACTATACACAGAGACATGCCACGTACGTACAAAAAGACTATACACAGAGACATGCCACGTACGTAAAAAAAAAGACTATACACAGAGACATGCCACGTACGTACAAAAAGACTATA
>JADBJO010001195.1:427500-465000 GCA_016801955.1 Conus betulinus
CCCCCCCCCCCATGTGAACACGCTCTGCCAGTCGCGAGAAAGGTGACGGGGAGGGGGGTGGGGGGTGGGGGGGGGGGGGGGGGTGACAGGGTAATCGCTGTGTGTGTGTGTGTGTGTGTGTGTGTGTGTGTGACGCTGGGCTCGACACGCGAGTTGATCATAGTAGTCTATGCGTGGGGGCGGTGGGGGAAAGGGGATGGGGGAGAGGGGAGGAGGAGGGGGTGCATCGTTATTCTGCACGTACTTTCCCCCTTTAGTGATCTGTTCTAGATACTGATGTACACACACACACACACACACACACACACACACACATGCGCAGGCACACACACACACACACACAGACACAGACACAGACACACACACACACACACACACACACACACACCACACTCACACACACACACACACACACACACACACACACACACAGATAATGATGATGATGATGATAATGACGATGATGATGATCTTATTTCACAAGGGTAACAGGAAAGCAAACATAATATGCTTTTTTTTTTTCATTCGGCCCTTGCCCCCCCGAGGGACTGAGAGTCACTAGCAACTAACTAAGCATGAGTAGCTACTAATCTTTACTAAGAAACATACTTATCTATATACAAAAAGAAAAAAAAAAAAAAACTATGAGAACGTGGGATGTTTGCTTTTTCCCCAGAGAGAGAGAGAGAGAGAGAGAGAGAGAGAGAGAGAGACAGACAGACAGACAGACAGACAGACAGACAGACAGACAGACATAGACAGACAGAAAGACAGACAGACAGACAGACAGACTGAGACAGTGAGAGATGTTTTATAGACCTAGACCTTTTTTTTTTTTCAAGTATTGGTATACTACCGACATTTATGTTGTTTTTTTTTTAATTAATTTCATTTAAATAACAACACATATGCATCTGTAATAGCAGTATGCACGAGAGAGAGAGAGAGAGAGAGAGAGAGAGAGAGAGAGAGAGAGAGAGAGTCTGGAAAGAGTGCAGGCGAACAATTTCCCCTGCCATCACAATGGCTCGGCAAGAGGGGGAAAAAAAGAATTAAAAAAAAAAAAAAAAAGAAAAGAAAAAGAAGAGAAAAAAAAAAGCAAGTTGAGGGTGTGAGGGTGGAAAGGGGGAGGGGGTGGTGGTGGAGGAGGCGGGAGGGAGAGGAGGGTGGGGTGGTGGTTGGAGGAAGGGGAGTCCAGATGAGGGGAATGGGGGGACGGGGGTGGGGGGGGGGGGGGGGGACAAGATGGCGTTGAATCAGAAAAGTTTCACGTCGTCAGTGGCAGCGTTGAGAAGAAAAGTCTGGGGGGGTTTTTTTTCGTAAAGAGGAATCGTGTGTTCGTCTATCCCCTGAGTCGACATCCCCTGAGTCTGGGCTGGGTATCAGTGTGGATGTGTTAGATTGCTTCAGACCTTAACTTTAAAAAGATCTTAAAGTACATGGAATGGCAGTATTAGGACGATGATAATGACCCCAATTCTAACCACTATCAACTCCAGCGTTTAATTAACTCATCACTCCCATACTACAGTGAGGTCCAAGTACCCGCAACATCAGACGTGTGTAGTGGTGTCGAGTTTTGAAATTACTAGCTGGGCGCGCAACTGCCGCTCACAGGGTCACTTTGATGGCGATGACGACAGGTTTTTTTTTTGTAAAGGTTGCGTCATTCTGACGTCAAAGTAAAAAGGACAAAGCCAGAGAATGTAAACTACTAACACGTGACTCCGACCCAACATCACAGTGCTGGCTTCTTCGGTCACAGCCGGTGGCCGTTCGCTTGCACTTCCTGTTCGTCACACATTGTGAGTGGATGAGAAGGCACTTGACACTGCGCCTTCTCTCTCTCTCTCTCTCTCTCTCTCTCTCTCATACACATACACACACACACATACATACTCACACACATACACATGTGCACACACACACACACAAACACACATGCACACACGCGCGCGCGCGCGCACACACACACGCGCGCGCACGCACACACACACATACACAAGCACGCACGCCCACACACACACGCGCGCGCACACACACACACACACACACACGCGCGCACGCGCGCGTGCGCTCTCTCTCTCTCTCTCATCATACACACACACACACACACACACACACACACACACACACACACTTGTCTCGGTCAAAAAGTGGAACGGTCGCAGTCTGTCTCGGCACCAAGATATAGACGGATTATCTCCCTTAGCCTGCATTTCAGTCTGTCCCTGTTTCCATTTGGCCTGGTGCGTGCGTGCATGTGTGTGTGTGTGTGTGTGTGTGTGTGTGTGTGTGTGTGTGTGTGTGTGTGCGTGCGTGCGTGTGTGTGTGTGCTAAGCTGCTCGCGGAAGTAGTTCGTGGAGTCCTTCCAGCGACTCCCACACAACAGGAGAAACACAAGTCGCCGTCCCGACGACCTCTGGAGCCTTTTCACACTCCAGCTCGTTGCTGACCACATGGGCATCCTCTCAACACCCCAAGGGGCAGCGGCGGGGCTCGTGCTGCACCCCACACCCGGTTGGCAGTACACCCATGATGTCTACTGACCACTCGGTCAGCCTCTCCACACCCCCACGGGGCAGAGACGGCGGCTGGACACAGACTGTGTCACGAGTCGGCCGAATGTTCTCGAGCATTTAGGCAGTTAAGGGTAGTTTTTGTTGTTGTTGAGAGCAAGTTCCTTGGGTTCTTCAAGTGTGCAAACTCAGGCATCACCAGAGGGGAATACCCCGAGTTGTATACTGAAGGAGGGAGAGTTACTGGGGAGTGGGTTCGCATGCCTGGGGGGGGGGGGGGGGGGGGGGGGGTACTAACAAGAACATGCCGACCTGCCGGAGTGTCCATCTCGACCACCGTCTATTCACTGGGTTCTCCAGTGGGCCTGAAGAGGGCGATCGTTACAGGTGACCGTCACGGCTTGGTGACCGTCGGCCTGCAGGCAGGACACAGTGACCAGTCAGGCGTTCTTGTCCAGAGGAATGAACGGAAGGCTTCGGCCTATTGAGTGATTTGCACCTTGTAGTCTACAGAGTGTGGTAAATACCTGAAGCATCAGTCCTGGCTGGGGGCGAAGTCCAGGCTGTTAGTACAATGGGTAGCTTCAGGGAATCGAACATGAGTTCGGAGTGGAGGTTATGCATTAACCACTTGGTACCCAACTCTCTTGTTGGTGCTAGCAGCTGTGGTGTGTGTGTGTGAGTGTGTGTGTGTGTGTGTGTGTGTGTGCCTGTAGGTGACTAGTGATTCCATTGGTGGAATGAAAATGACTCGGGGAGTTATTGGTACAAATCGTGTAATGTGTGTGCCAGTGATTGCATTGGTTGAACCAGTTAAACTCGGGTTCTCTCTTTCTTTGAGAATGGATATAAGATGCTCAGAAAACCAGGAAGTGTGCGATTCACTTAAGGGAAAGTGAACTCATCCCGTCTTGCTGAGGGCTCAAGAAAACACAGCGAGAAGCAGAGGCTTGCTGTCCGCCTCGAAGCCGACGACGGTTTAGAATTGTCTCCAGGGTGGGGACATAAACAATGGACGTTTCTGTAGCCTCGGAGCCGACGACGAGAAGAATTGTCTCCCGTGTGAGGACGGTCGACAGCAAGACGTGTTAGCCTTTGGAGCCTAGACAGGGAGCTGCCAGACAACGGTGGGGTGTTTGCAGCCAGAGAAGACCTGTGGGAGAGGCCGACATGAGCCCTTTCCGTGGAGAGGGTGAAGTGCGGTGGAGTCTGGGACACTCGGTGTGAGGGTGCAACTCAAGCTACGTTGCCAGTGTCCCCCAACTGGGATTTGGCCAATCAGGAGGACACAACAGTGTGGCAGCAGCTTCAGCTCGTAGTCCCACAGTGGGATGAGAGAAACTGATGGTCAACCAAGGAATGTTGGCAAGTTACGGACGTTTCATTTGTTCTTTACGTTTATAAGTGTGCAAACAGAATAGTGGAATATTGTCTTTCCTGGTTAAGTAAGAATAACTGAAGAACAGGGGATGCGATTATATGATTGTCTGTATGATGTTTACATTTTTGTATGATACAGGCAAGTGTGTTGTGTAGTGACGGATGGGGGGCTCGGAGTCAAGTTAAATAAAAGTTGATTATTTTTCTGTGAAATGTTATTGGTTTCCCGTCACCTTTGTGCGGGCCCGATGTGAGTGACAGAGTGCGTGTGCCTATGCGAGAGCGCATTTTTGGTTGTGAAAGCGTAAATACATCTGTCTATAACCCCCTGCATCCCTGCATATGATAATCATATTTTAATAACGAGGGGGAGCGTCGGAGACCCGTCACAAAAAGCTTTGTGATAATCAACAATAGCGCAACATAGTTTTTTTGTGTTCAGTTCGAAAAACATAAACAAATCATTAAAGTATAAACGTATAGTCAAGAGTGGAATGGGAACGTCTGAATCGTGCTTGATTTTATAAGAGTATGCACTTTGATTTTGTCTGAATCCTGCTTGATTTTATAAGAGTGTGCACTTCGATTTTGTCTGAATCCTTTAGATTTTATGACAGTGTGTACTTTAATTTTGTCTGAATACTGCTTGATTTTATGACAGTATGCACTTTGATTTTGTCTGAATCCTGTTTGATTTTATGACAGTGTGTACTTTAATTTTTGTCTGAATACTGCTTGATTTTATGACAGTATGCACTTTGATTTTGTCAGAATCCTGTTTGATTTTATGATAGCATGCAATTTGATTTTGTCTGAATCCTGCTTGATTTTATGACAGTATGCACTTTGATTTTGTCTGAATCCTGTTTAATTTTATAAGTGTGCACTTTGATTTTGTCTGAATCCTGTTTGATTTGATAAGAGTATGCACTTTGATTTTGTCTGAATCCCGTTTGATTTTATGAAAGTATGCACTTTGATTTTGTCTGAATCCTGTTTGATTTTATGGCAGTATGCACTTTGAATTTACAAAGACAGGTAACTACACCCCACAGGAGGCTAAAAAGGGTAGAAAGAAAAAGGGGGGAGGGGGGGGGGTAGACTACCCAGGGTAGACCACTCACCCACGAAATCTTTAGAGGGAAGCTGAGTAGGAACAATCGATGTTTTTAAATGGTGTGTGTCCAGGACGGGGGAAATCGTGATAGCATTGCTTAAGTTGATAAATTAGTCAGACTTAACACACACTTGTCATGACAGTGGACAAGTGTAGTCGTCAATTTAGACCTTTTGACGCAAAGGTGAAACCATATGTAAACAGCGTGGGCGTGTCAATCCCCGACCTTTTCTTGGACGCTGAGGCACTGTGATTGGTGAGGATTCTCACTGTTTTCCTACGGCGGGTGGGTTCCCGATCTGTATGGCAGACCAGGAGTTGCCCAAACAGGAGGATCGGGCAGAGTCGGTAGCTGAACTTTCAACTTTGGGAGTTGTGAAAGGAGAACCTGGTTTTTCGTGCGGCGAGGGAGAGGTCGATTTTGATGAAGCGAAGACAGAAGTCAGCCACGGATTCTGTTGGTTAGAATATTGATTCCTTATGAGCAAGTTGCCAGTTGGGGAGTATTAAATACATAAAGAGAAAAGAAAAAATATTGATGTGATTGAAAAAAAAAGAAGAAGAAATGAATAAAACGGCATCGTGTAATGAACAGCGTCTTGTGAAAAACGTGTAATTAGTTAAAAAAAAAAAAAAAACAACAACAAAAAATGAACCATTTTCTTCTTTTAGATCAACATTATTGTAAACTTTCACTTTGTATCCCCAATCGTTGGTAGGAATGTGGAAGAAGCAGGATGCTAGGAATTCGTGAGAATAATGTATTGTTATGTCTTGTGTGTAATATCTTTTACAAACAGTAATTCAAACTTACATGTTCCAAAACTAACGTCAGGACTTGGGTTTCTTTCCAGAAGACCTCAGTGTCCAACCATTGGAGTCAACAACCAACCTTCTGGAAACTTTAATTTTTTTTTTTTTTTTTTTTTTTTTTTTACAAACAAAACTTGTTTTCGAGGCAACTTGTAATATTTCGAAAAAAAAAAAGGAATTTCTACAACCTTGAATTTTTTTTTTTAACAAACAAAAAACTTGTTTTCAAGGCAACTTGTAATATTTTGAAAAAAAAAAGGGAGAAATGTAGTGTTACTGTATTGTTGATAAAAAAAAAGAAAAAAAAGAAAGAAAACGAGCTGTCGCTAGAGCGTCATGAAACTTCTGACAAAGTGGATGAAAAAAAAGTGATCACAACGTGGACAAACGAAAAACTTATTTTATGTTTTGTTTAATGTATTACGAGAATTTTTTGGTTGTGTTCATTAAAGGGAGGTAAAAAGAAGTGAATTGTTGTTTCCCCATTTTTTCTCCTGTGGGTCAATGGAGTAGATGCGCGCGTATGGAGTAAACATGCCGTGTGTGTGATTGAGTGTTTGCAAATGCGGTGAGTGACACACGCAAAGGTTATCTCTGCACTCAAGACTATGCATATGCGCACTCATACGCCCACCAAACATTCACCTCTCTCTCTCTGGGAATGGGATGTCTCGCATTCGCTTCTCTCCTAACACGACTGAAAACGAGAGACACAGTTTCTACTCTGTTCACACTTGCACATGAAAAGTCCTGATGAACAAAAACGAATGTAATGAAATATAAGAGATCAATACTTCCTAATCCCGGGTTTTATACTAAAAACCCGGGCCACACACACACACACACACACACACACACACACACTCACTAACACACTTGCACACCACACCGCAGTTTTCGAACAAGTCACTTCAAATCTGCTTCAGCACAATGCAATCCCCTCTAACTGCGTTCTTCCACACATCAGCATTTACACACATTCCTACAAAACAGGTTAGCTTAGCAAGCAATCCTAAACAAAGCTACGACTGCGTTGTCCGCACACGTTCCATCCAGCTGACAAAGCATCAACACAGTGCCCCACAGCAACAGCGCCTGAACGAGCCCCAAGACGCCTGTTCTTCAAGGTAGTGGACTCGGTTTGGATACTAAGCAACATCAGCTGACTGAGCGTTTTTGGTGCTCCGAGATCCTAGTGGGTGAATTGTCTCCCTTTCGCTACCAGGAAGGCTGGAACTCGAGAGGGTCCTCACCCCGTCCCTGGATGCCAACTTCCACCTGACGGTTAGTCACCTGGGACATGTGCAAAAGGGCAACAATGACAACACATGTGATGGAGACTATGAGAAAGTATAAAAGTGAGCAATCCAACACAGAAAAAAAAAGAAACGAAACAAAACAAAATGTATGACCGGCCGAAGGTGTACACAATTTAGATAGAACCAACAGTGCGTACAACAGGCCATAGTCAGTGGGACAGCACGTTACTTGAAATCCATGTACAACGAATCATTACCGGCGTTCTGATTTAGCACTCCTCTTTCTTCCCCCACCCCACCTCCTCTCTCTAGCGTTCTATTACACACTGTTATTATTATTACTATTTCTATTATTACTCACCCCACTTCAATAGATTGTGGCCTTTTCTTGACTAAAACTATTGTTATCGTTATCGTTTCTATTACACACACACACACACACACACACACACACACACACCACGTGGGCACAGACGCAGACACACACACACACACATACTCCTATATATAGACGCGCGCGCACACATCCAAGCATAGTGACTGAGATTGCCTTATCATTCAAGCGAGACAAACTCGTACTTTAATGTAAGTTGACCTCTTCCCTCACAAGACATACATTCATACATGAAGTGTCTCCTGTGTCACGGTATACTATTCCACTACCACGAGCCTTCATACCATAACACACACACACACACACACACTTCCCCTGCTCCCCCCCCCCCCCCCCCTACCCTGCCCCCCCACCCCCCTTTTTACCTGTTAGCAGCCAGTCTTTTGTCTTGCTCGGGTAGCGCGGAAGGGGTAGGCAGTGATGATATAGCACCTATCCCTCTCCCTTTTCACTATCACCCGTACCCAGGTGCAAGCCCGACCCCTGTTCCAGCCCACCTGGTACCTGAAACACCCAGAAAGGAATACACTGATGATGATGATGATGATGATGATGATACAATAATGATGATCAAAAAAAAAAAAAAAAAGCTAACAACTTGCTTGACACAACCAGAAAGGAATACACCGATGATAATGATGATGGTACAATAATAATGTTTTTTTTTTGTAAGTTAATAACTTGCCTACAACACCCAGAAGGGAATACACTGATGATAGTGATGATGATACAATAATGATTATTTTTTTTTTAAAAAGTTAATAACTTGCCCGACACATCCTGAAAGGAATACTGATGATAGCGATGATGATGCAATGATAGTGATACAAAATAAATTTAGTAATAATAATGATGATGATGATGATGATAACAATGAGAAGAAAAGAAGAATAGGATAGATAATAAGATTGATAATAACGTTTATAATGATAATGACGATGATGATAATTATTATTATTATTATCATTATTCTTATCATTGTTATCAAAATAATAAAGATAACAGTAATAATAACAATGATACTAACAACAATAATAATAACAACGATGATAATACTGATAAACATGATATTAACAATGAAATAATAGTTCTTGTTATCATTAGATCATTATCATCATAATATTTTTTTTTGATTATTATTATAGTGTCAGTATTTAACAATAATAATAATAATCATTATTATTATTATCAATTTTATCATCATCATTATGATCATTATCAATATCATTATTAATAGAAAAATTGAAAACTTTGATAATAGGAGTAACAATGTTGATCGTCATGTGTGTGTGTGTGTGTGTGTGTGTGTGTGTGTGTGTGTGTGTGTGTGTGTGTGTTGTTGTTGTTGTTGTTGTTGTTGTTGTTGCTGTTGCCAGGGTGGAAGCTTGGTGTCTGGTAGAGGGTGGAGTAAACAGCTGGGGGTGTGGGGGAGGGGAGGGAAACGGGACTGTCAGTGGCATGCTCTCTGATGATGTTCTGGGGTAATAATACAAAAGGTAGGTATGCTATCAATGACCTTGTAGTACCCAGGATTAAAAAGGTTTGCATGCTATCAATGGCGTTTGTTGTACCCAGTATTTAAAAGGTATGAATGCTATCAATGACCTAGTAATACCCTGTATAAAAAAAAAGGTATGTATGCTATCAATGACCTTGTAATACCCAGTATAAAAAAACAGTATGTATGCTATCAATGACCTAATACCCAGTTAAAAAAAAAGGTATGATTGCTATCAATGACCAAGTAGTGTCCAGTGTGAAAATGGTATGTATACTATAACTGACCAAGTAGTACCCAGTAAAAAAAAAAAAAAAAAAAAAAAAGGTATGTATGCCATCTATGACCTAGGACAACCCTGAAGAAAGGGCATGTTTGCTATCAATGACTTGGTAGTACCGACTGTAAAAAAAAAAAAAAAATGGTATGTATGCTATCAATGACCAAGTCCTACCCAGAAAAAAAGGTATATAACTCGGTCAGCCTCCCAACAACACACTCGAACATGTGGCAAAAGCACTAGCAACACCCGGAAACCTGGCGAATACTCCAACACAATGCCAACCATCGCACTATCAATCGAGCCGAAACACAATACTGACCAAATTAGGCACACGTTCACTTTGCAAACGTTTTACGCAAATCAGTTACAGCACCACACTGACGGGAAATACAAAAGCGATAAATAAAAGTAGATCCACAACGCATCACCGTCACGTCCTGCACAAAATTCTCCTCCTCTCTTGTCTCCCTTTCAAATGGTAACAGGTAGGCCTACAGTTCAATAAAACGGCACACATATGTAAACTTACGGTTTCATCGGCAAACATTTTCTGTTTTCAGATAAAAGGTATATAAACTGACCATCAACTTCAACCGTGGAACAGAGAAGAAGCGCATCTGACGTGCACACTGGCCCGTTACGTTAAGCGCGCATGCCACTTGATGGAGGGGGGGGGGGGGGGGGGGGGGGGGGGGAATCATTCAGAGAGGAGGAGGGGGGGGGGGGGGGGGGGGGTGGGGGGGGGGGGGAGAGGCGGCGGGGGAAGACTAATTCACACGGGAGAGGGGAAGATGCTGAGACAAGTGTATCTGATATGCATGACAAAAACAACTGGCCCGGTTATGTTAAGCGCGCGCTTGCGACTTGATTTGGGAGGGGGGGGGGGTATCATTTACGAGGAGGGAGGGAGGCGAAGAGTGGTGGGGGGAGAGGGGCAGAGTCCTGCAGACGCGCGTTAATCAGACACCTAGACAGAGATACTGGCACGCCGCCAGGGTTAACCCTCACTGTTTTTTTTTTGGTTTGTTTGTTTGTTTGTTGTTGGTTTTTTTTGTGCCTTATTGCTGCAGTACTGGTGCACCTGTCGGTGGGGAATCATCTTACCGTTGCCGCTGGGCCCGTTGTCGCTGGTCCCGTGCGCAGCGCACACGGGATATTGTCTGTTGTCACACACACACACACAACACACACACACACACACACACACCCACACACACACACACACACACAAAACCAGTCTGTTCGCTTTTCTTGAAAGCAGTGGACTAACAAGACTCACAGAGAGAGAGAGAGAGAGAGAGAGAGAGAGAGAGAGAGAGAAAGGGGGGGGGGGGCAAGGCACGGGGAGGGACTGAGTGAGACAAGGTATGGACCTAGACAGAGAGGAGAGAGAGGGGGGGGGGGAGAGAGAGAAACACAGAGAGAGAGAGAGAGAGAGGGGGGGGGTGGGGTTTGGGGGGGGGGGGGGGGGGGGGGGGGGGGGACTGGGCGGCAAGGCAGGGGACAAAAGGGGCTGAGTGAGGACAGGTATGGACCTGGACAGAGAGAGAGAGGACAGACAGACAGACAGGCACACGAGAGAGGCAGAGAGAATGAGAGACCGACAGAGAGGGGAGAGAGAGAGAGAGAGAGAGAGGAGAGAGAGAGAGAGAAGAGACAGAAAGAGTGAGACAGAGAGAGAGAGAGATACAGACAGACAGAAAGAGCGAGAGAGGAGAGAGAGAAAAGCGAGAGAGAGGGGGTGGAGGGCAGGACTGAGAGAGGGATTGAGAGAGGGACTGCGAGAGAGAGAGAGAGAGAGAGAGAGAGAGAGAGGGTATATGTAACTGTGTGTGTGTGTGGTGTGGGTGTGTGTGTTGTGTGTGTGCGTGCGCGCGCGCGCTCACTATCCCCATATCGACCCGTCGAAGGTACCCACCATAACCCGATTCTCTCCCCCCCCCCCCCCCCCCCCCCCCCCCCCCCCCCCCCCTCCCCCCAGCGTCCCTATCCCAATATCGACCCGTCCTCCCCCCCCCCACCATAACCCCACCCCCCCCTCACCCCCCCCCCCCCCCCCCCCTCCCCCCCCCCCCCCCCCCCCCTTCTCCCTTTCATTCTTCTGCTAAAAAACACCCATCGCATCCCTGCACGAGTCTTTGTCCCCCTCACTCCTCCTCCTTTCCCCCCCCTTCCCCTTCCCCCCCCCTCCCCCTCCCCGCGCCTGAACGTTCAATATTGTACATGTACCACATCTCTTCCCATCCCATCGCCTGTCTTCCTTTTATTATCCAGCAGTTTCATTTCGCATGGTGTCATTTGACAGACAGACAGACTGAGAGAGAGAGAGAGAGAGAGAGAGAGAGAGAGAGGAGACTAAGCACTAAACACAAAAACACACGACTTGCATGATAGTCTCTGCAGATATCAACAGGAACTCTCGACGCTTTGGATGTGGGTCTAGATGAGAAAAGAAAGTGAGGGAGAGAAAAAAAGAGAGCGACGAGTAAAACTAAAAATATTTTTTAAAAGTCGAGTTTGAGGGAAGGGGACACGAAGCAAACAAGAAAGAAACAACTGATAAACAGATAAAACCGCCCAGACCCCCGCTAATTCCCCCCCCCCCCCCCCCCCCCCCCCCCCCCCCCCCCCCCCCCCCCCCCGCACACACACACACACACACAGTCGTTAAGCCAACAATGAACCTTCAGCTGAGTAACTTCGCTGCTCGCGCCATTTCTCTCACGAAAAGGGGAGTCAATGTCCATCTTTGAATCCTTTTTCAGCGTTTTTCCCTTTTTTTTCAGTTTTATATCATATTTTCCATTTGATGACTAGGTGGTATCGTTGCCGAATGCGCACTAGCTTTTTTTTTGTTTTTGTTGTTGTTGTTGTTTTTTTTTTTTCATCAGTTTATAATTGGTTTGTGTCAAGTTCTCTCCCACAGTTCCTCTGCTCTGTTTTTTTAATATCCTTGGGGCAGTCAACACCTCTCCTCTCTTCCTCCGAGAAAACACACACACACACACACACACACACACACACACACACACACACACACACATACACACACGCGTGCGCGCGCGCGCGCGCGTACGTACACATCTCTAAAATACGTCACACAAAATAAAATTTTTAGGAGTTTATTTCACCTCAAAACTGACATGGAACAATCATATAGCACAAATTTTGATAAAGGCTAGAAAAACGTTAAACTTCCTTAAAATAATAGCTAAACAAAAATGGGGACAAAATTCGTCAACATTGGTAACTCTTTGTAAATCATTTTTTAATGAGGTCCGAATTAATATATGCTCCAAAAGTCATTTTTAGTGCTCCAAAATGTTTGTTGAGAAAACTACAAAGCATTGAATGCGGGGCGTTCAAACTTGCACCAGGTCTTCCTATACGTGCATCGTCTTTGCGTACAGATCATTGAAAACTCAATTGCTTCCCTTAGAACAAGTACAGGGATTTACCATGCTGTGAATTTGTTATAAAACAACAACCAACCAAACACGGCCATCGAAACACATGTTACGTCTGAAATCAAACTGAGATCAGATACCGATTTTCCAAACCGAGCAGATTTCAATAACATCCCAAGTCGCACTGGCAACACACAGGCAAAAAACAACAAACAAACTACATCTGACCCTGGGATAAACATTTGTAAAGGTACAGTGTCTCTCCGTCCAATCTTTTCCCCCAATACCACTGTGGGAACTTCACAAAGCACATTTCGATACTGACCACACAAGCATAAAAAAGATGAAAATATAAATAAACATGCCAGCAAATGAGGTCAAATGTCACACTGAAGAGAATTACATCAACTGTCTAAAAAAAATATACACTGACGGATCATGCATAAATAAAAAAAAAAAAGGGGTTGTGCATTTAGAATCCCAGACTTTAAAAAAAATAGAGAAATCTTTCGATCTTGGATTAAATAAATAATTATTCACAGCAGAACTAACTGCAGTACTCATGGCTTTACATTATCTAATTACTTTTGCAAAAAAAGTGTATTTCAAGGTTTTTTGTGTGTGTGTGCGTGTGTTGACTCTAATCAGTTCTCTTCAGGCATTAAGGGCATTCCAACTACATGCAAGACCTGAAATGATCACTGAAATCAGTTGTTTAATACACACGCTAATTTCAAGAGGTACTCCATTAAATTTTGTTGGATTCCCTCTCATTCTTCCTTTTATTACAATAAAAAAAGTGGACAGAGCAGCTAAATAGGGAGCTAAACTTGGTTCTACTTGTGAAAAACCTTGATCTCCCCCTATCTCTACAGGAGCAGTACAACTTGGTCGAAACGCAGATTTTAAAACAGTACCCAAAAATTGCATAAAACGTGTGGAGATCAAGAATATTCTGATATTAAGAAGATTATAAACATAATTTTAGCGTAAACAGAAAGTTATTGTCATTAATGTACAGATGGAAATTAGATGCTTTTAAAACAAAATATGTAACAAGTATAGTTTTTGTATACCTTACTGTCACACCACACATTACCATTCGGACATACCTTACTGTGCACACAGATCACCATTCGGACATACCTTACTGTCCACACAGATCACCATTCGGACATACCTTACTGTCCACACAGATCACCATTCGGACATACCTTACTGTCCACACAGATCACCATATTCCCCCACAGATCACCATTCGGACATACCTTACTGTCCACACAGATCACCATTGGGACATACCTTACTGTCACACAGATCACCATTCGGACATACCTTACTGTCCACACAGATCACCATTCGGACATACCTTACTGTGCACACAGATCACCATTCGGACATACCTTACTGTCCACACAGATCACCATTCGGACATACCTTACTGTGCACACAGATCACCATTCGGACATACCTTACTGTGCACACAGATCACCATTCGGACATACCTTACTGTGCACACAGATCACCATTCGGACATACCTTACTGTGCACACAGATCACCATTCGGACATCCTTACTGTCACACACAGATCACCATTCGGACATACCTTACTGTGCACACAGATCACCATTCGGACATACCTTACTGTGCACACAGATCACCATTCGGACATACCTTACTGTGCACACAGATCACCATTCGGACATACCTTACTGTGCACACAGATCACCATTCGGACATACCTTACTGTGCACACGGATCAGCATTCGGACATACTTTACTGTCCACACCATTCAGACAAACCTTACTGTCCACACCATTCAGACAAACCTTACTGTCCACACAGATCACAGTTCGGACATACCTTACTGTGCAGTTGCAGAGCACCCGCAAAGCACGTCCGATCACGTTAGTGAGCGCAAGTCAAGTGTCCTGATCAGGATATAGTTGTGTTGTTGATTGTGTCCCCTTTAGGATATAATTGTGTTGTTGATCGTGTCCTGATCAGGATATAATTGTGTTGTTGATCGTATCCTGATCAGGATATAATTATGTTGTTGATCGTGTTCTGATCAGGATATAATTGTGCTGTTGATCGTGTCCTGATCAGATATAATTGTGTTGTTGATCGTGTTCTGATCAGGATATAATTGTGCTTTTGATCGTGTTCTGATCAGGATATAACTGTGTTGTTCACTGCAATGATATGTTCTGACCCCCTACCGTTCGCAACGGGGAGGCCTTTTGTGTCTTTTTGCTGTAAATTCCTGCACCTTGATTTTGATAATGCCTATGTGCTGCAGGAACTATATTCAGATATTTCCTTAAGCTGAGACTTACCGTTTTCATGTACGATTTCACAATTTCATTATGGACGTTTCATACTTGGCTTCGTTTGAATGATGTGTGTCTCATTCCTATTTGATCTCTTCTCCTTCTTTGAACCTTTGCTGAATACACTTTGTAAAACTGTTCCTCATACTCATTGAGTATGTTTCCAAGGTATGTCATCTTAATGTACCTCATGTTTATGATCATCATTGTTTATGTCCTAATAGGTTGGTTCGGTTCTAACCAGTCCGCTGGTTCAACCAGCATTTCAAACAAAAAGAAAGAGGAAACCAACGAGCTGGTGTTGATATGGAAGATAGTGTCCACTCGCTCTCTTTCCCCCGTCTCCTCTTCCCTCTTCTCTACTTCTCCCCTTACACACTGTCCATGTTTCACATGTATAGAGGAGCGTGGGGAGAACAACTGCTCTGTACACCTTCAGCTTGGTCTCTAGACTGATGCCTCTTCAATTCCATAGTCTGCAAACTTTGCAGCACTGGCTTTAGCAATTCCGATGCTCACCTCATCGTCGATGATGACGTTCTGGGACAGAGCGCTGCCAAGGTAGGTGACTAGCCAGTGTAGCGAATCTCACACCATTGACTATAATGTCAGGCTCAGGGTAGGGTCTGCCTGGCGCGGCTTGATGCAGAACTTCCGTCCTCTTTGTATGTATGGTGAGACCGAATTTGACGCAGGCTACGGAAAACTCGTTGATGCTGGATTGCATGTCAGTTTCTGAGCCAGTATTGAGAGCGCAGTCACCAGCAAACAGAAAGTTCCTGATGATGTCTGTCATAACCGAAGTTTTTGTCTGAACCCTTTTGAGTTTAAACAGCTTTCCGTCTGTTCTGAGTCTGATGTCGATGCCTACGTCTCCTTCTCTGAAGACATCAGTCAGCATTGTAGATGCTGAACAGAGTGGGTGCCAAAACACAGCCTTGCTTTACGCCATTGTGACAGACAATGGGCTAGACTTTCTCCATGCCCTGGATTCCCGCTTGCATGCCATCACGGAATTGTCACAGCGTAGAGATGAATTTCGGTGGGGCATCTGTAGCTGGCCTTGCTTGATGCTGGCCTTGATGGTGGACCACCAGCTGACCCCGTCTGAAGCTGCTGTCTCCAGGTCTGCTGGGTTGAGGCTGCCTGCCCTCAGGTCGCGCTTGCATACATCCTTGTAGCGTAGGGCGGGCCGTCCTGTGGGTCTGGAGCCTGTAGTCAGCTCGTTGTACAGCATGTCCTTTGGGATGTGACTGTCGTTCATGTGCCTGACATGGCCAAGCCAACGCAGGGCGTCTCTGAGTCAGCATGGCGAACATGGTAAGCATCACTGCCTGGGCCAGGACGTCCTTTGTGGTGATGTCATCCTGCCAAGTGATGCCCAGCAGTTGTCTGAGGCAGCGCAGGTGGAAGGCGTTTCAGTCTGCGTTCTTGTTGAGAGTACAGGGTCCATGCTTCAGTCTGCATTCTTGTTGAGAGTACAGGGGTCCATGCTTCGCTTCCAGAGAGAAGATTGCTCTGCATGCAGGCTTGGTACACTTTCAAATCCTGACTGAAAAACCAAACAAACAAGTAACCGAAATGAACCAACGATGTGGATAACATTCTTAGCATATCTGAGCACATCCTTTGAATATGACCGTCCATTGAAACTCATTATTTGGTTTTGGAAGACCTGACATTCAGCTTCTGAGACCGACAATTCTTATGCAACGGCCTCATAGCCTTACTAAAAAATCCGTTAATGGAGTAGAGAAGAAAACAGTACTATCCGCATATCAGAGCAGACGTAATCTGAGGTAATTACTTAGTTCCATACGGGAGCAATCAGCGTTTAAAACATCGCAACCATTCTCTATCAAAAACCCCTCAAAATCGTTTAGATACATAGAAAATAATAGTGGTGACATATTTTCACCTTGTCTAATTCCTCAGTAACTTAAAAGACTTTTCTTTATTGAAATAAAAGTGCTTACACAGTTAAACGATCATTCGTAAAATTTTGCCGTTAATTTCTTTCTTGATATGTTTACACCGAGAACCGTATGGAACTATACAAATAATAATCAACCCCCTAGTCTTTTCCACAGGTTAGAGATAGTCAGAGAATCCAGGTTTTGCGATTCCGATCTTGTGCTACACAAGAAATACAAATTGCAGCAACAGGAGTAGCAGCAGAAGAATCCAGTAAGAGAAGAACAATAATTAAAAAAAAAAATCAGGAGAAAACGTAGAACAATTCCGGAATATTTGTTAGGAACACGAAGAGAAACAAGCAGAAGAGAAAATAATGAGAACAAGAGTACTTCATAATTGAGGACACAATGCATTATTAACTCGAATATGAACTGCATTTTTTTTTTCATTTGAAAACATTTCTATTTGTTTGGAGTGAAAACGAAAGAAAAACACACTCACATACATACGCGTGCATATCTACACAAACCGCACAGAAATGAAATTTTGCACTATACTTACATTACATCAGACCATATCACCTCCTCTCTCTCTCTCTCTCTCTCTCTCTCTCTCTCTCTCTCTCTTAGCTGCTGACTATGCTCGGGTTATTATTTAAAACAGCAGAGCTACCTCCCTTGCATCCTTGACTGGACCCTCAAGCATGGGCTCAAAATTTCCCCTCACAGTTTGTACTGTTTATATTCACTTTTCTAGCCTGCGCCGGCTGCTTTGGGGTGCTACTGGATTCGTTTTCTTTTTACATGTACCCTTGGTGGTGAGAACACCACACAATTATGGACTGTGGTGTGTCTCCGTTTGATGCCAAGGGGCCTCAATCTTAGTCAGCTGTGTGATCCTGGCAAGTCCAATCCAGTGGAGAAAAGATCCAGCAGCAGACAATATGACTAGATTTGTTTTCAAAAGGAAATGAAATCGTTCCCATTTACTGCTCATGAAAGGAAGGGTTAAATCTTTACGACGATTGCTGTCATTTTAAGTTCTCATTGTCGTCTACACTCCCGTACTTCTCTCCCCTTTTTTTCTGTTGTTCAACTCGTCACCAAATCAATCATGTAATGATGGAAGAGTTGTTGGCCTGCACTTGATCGCCCACACTACTACATTGTTTCAGCACTACACGCATATACGTGAACACACGCCCACACAATGAATATTAAAAAAAAAACAGTAGGTTTGTAAATGTTCCCAATATTTTGGCCTGTAATAGGTATTCCTCAGGGGACTTTAATGACAAGAAACTTTATCTTAGACATACTGACATATGTAGAAAATACATTAAATGCATGCAAATATTCGGAACAATTATGTGTTCACAAACAGAGAGAGAGAGAGAGAGAGAGAGAGAGAGAAGGGAACAGAAGAAGAAAACATAACAGAGACACGGTCGTACATATACGGACAGTAAGATATGTTCATGAAGTTAGCATCAGATCAGTGGTGGAGATGGCTCTTGACAACACTACTCGCGTCACGAAGGTGGGCAGCTCGCGCCGCTCATTTATTACAGGCC
Organism: Conus betulinus; assembly: GCA_016801955.1. Classification (NCBI taxonomy): domain Eukaryota; kingdom Metazoa; phylum Mollusca; class Gastropoda; order Neogastropoda; family Conidae; genus Conus; species Conus betulinus. The sequence continues at coordinate 445,996 of JADBJO010001195.1, forward strand.
TCCGAGGAGCCCTGGGAATGATCCCAAGGTAGGGGGGAAAAGGGCCGCAATTCCTGCAAGTGTTCACAGTGAAATGTGATGAAAGTGTTATTCAATGTGGTTCAACCCGGTCTCATCTAGGCCTGAAGATTATTGCGTTTCACATTTGCTTAACAACTGTATATTTATTTCGTTTTTTTTTTTTTTTTTTAAACAGCAAAAAAATTCTTTTTTGTTTTTGTGTGTTCTTTTTTTCCTCTTCTTTCTTCCTTCCTTCCTTCCTTTTTTAAAACTTTTTTGTTTCTCTGTCGTTTTCTTTGTATAAACAGCACATTATAAGAGTGAGTATGCCAGTATACCACACATTAGAACATTAACAAACCCAGACACATTGTATCAAATGCCAAATCACTAAATTCAACAAGAATATGCCCATTTGTAAAGGAACATACAGACTATGCATGGTATGTAAGAGACTGGTTGTAAAAAAGAAAAAAAAAAAAAAGAAAGTGTTAACAGCAACGTGCGCACCAATCATAAAACACACACACACACACACAAACAAACAAAGCAAAACAACAAAACGTCTGAAAGTATGGAGATACTGGGTAGACCCTGAACAGTGACAAAAAACGTGACGAGAAATCCATGTACCATGACACAATCATCATTTCTCTGACCCACTCATCCCTGAACACACCCACACTTCCCCTGCTCGCCACCCCATTCTCTCTGTACCTGGTGCCAGCGGATTCCTCGTACCCCTGGGTAGCATGGAAGGGGGAGGCAGTGATGATATAGCACCTACCCCTTTCCACCACTGCTACCCGTACCCAGGTGCAAGCCCTGCCCTTGCCCTTAGCGGTCGGCCGGGCTACCATATTACAAGCCACATCACCTTCCTCGCCAATGTGCGTGCCCGGACCCTTGAGTTGGCGTGACAACCCCCCCCCCCCCCCCCCACCACCTCCCCTAGGGCTCCCTGTGAGCGTCACCCGATGACTTACCCATGGTCCAATGCGACGATGACTCGTCTTTCATCATGGGTGCATCATCTTCCGGAGCTTAGCGGACATCCATTCGGGTGCAGTAGGGTGAACACTCCGGCTATGGGTCGGACAGCCTCACCGTCTACACCACGGCTACGGGACGACAGCCTGACATAAATACCACGGTACAGAGCCACCAGGGGGATTGGTTGACCCCCCCTGACCCTTTCCGGCAACTCCTTCACCGGCTTGCTGAAACACAGATGGGATTAAAAAACCCGTTTCCTTTCCCTATAATGATGATGATCTTGAACATTAAATCCCCTTCTCCATTCTATTACCGAAAGAACCTGGGAATAGGTGGGTGGGAGTCTGCTTCAGTCATGATCAGGATAAACTTCCGCCTGTTACAAAAGCAAAACTCCTGGGAGTCAGAAAAAACACGTGTACACTTCACTCCCAGGGGGAGTTATTCAAACTATCAACCTGACTCATTAGGGGCCAGGAGTTAAACTTTTACACCGCATGGATTAACTACCAGGAGTTTAATCTGTACGAACTCCCCAGGGGGGTCATTTATTACAGGGTGGGCGTAAGTATGANGTCCATGCTTCAGTCTGCATTCTTGTTGAGAGTACAGGGTCCATGCTTCGCTTCCAGAGAGAAGATTGCTCTGCATGCAGGCTTGGTACACTTTCAAATCCTGACTGAAAAACCAAACAAACAAGTAACCGAAATGAACCAACGATGTGGATAACATTCTTAGCATATCTGAGCACATCCTTTGAATATGACCGTCCATTGAAACTCATTATTTGGTTTTGGAAGACCTGACATTCAGCTTCTGAGACCGACAATTCTTATGCAACGGCCTCATAGCCTTACTAAAAATCCGTTAATGGAGTAGAAAGAAAACAGTACTATCCGCATATCAGAGCAGACGTAATCTGAGGTAATTACTTAGTTCCATACGGGAGCAATCAGCGTTTAAAACATCGCAACCATTCTCTATCAAAAACCCCTCAAAAATCGTTTAGATACATAGAAAATAATAGTGGTGACATATTTTCACCTTGTCTAATTCCTCAGTAACTTAAAAGACTTTTCTTTATTGAAATAAAAGTGCTTACACATGTTAAACGATCATTCGTAAAATTTTGCCGTTAATTTCTTTCTTGATATGTTTACACCGAGAACCGTATGGAACTATACAAATAATAATCAACCCCCTAGTCTTTTCCACAGGTTAGAGATAGTCAGAGAATCCAGGTTTTGCGATTCCGATCTTGTGCTACACAAGAAATACAAATTGCAGCAACAGGGAGTAGCAGCAGAAGAATCCAGTAAAGAGAAGAACAATAATTAAAAAAAAAAATCAGGAGAAAACGTAGAACAATTCCGGAATATTTGTTAGGAACACGAAGAGAAACAAGCAGAAGAAAATAATGAGAACAAGAGTACTTCATAATTGAGGACACAATGCATTATTAACTCGAATATGAACTGCATTTTTTTTTTTCATTTGAAACATTTCTATTTGTTTGGAGTGAAAACGAAAGAAAAAACACACTCACATACATACGCGTGCATATCTACACAAACCGCACAGAAATGAAATTTTGCACTATACTTACATTACATCAGACCATATCACTCTCTCTCTCTCTCTCTCTCTCTCTCTCTCTCTCTCTTAGCTGCTGACTATGCTCGGGTTATTATTTAAAACAGCAGAGCTACCTCCCTTGCATCCTTGACTGGACCCTCAAGCATGGGCTCAAACATTTCCCCTCACAGTTTGTACTGTTTATATTCACTTTTCTAGCCTGCGCCGGCTGCTTTGGGGTGCTACTGGATTCGTTTTCTTTTTACATGTACCCTTGGTGGTGAGAACACCACACAATTATGGACTGTGGTGTGTCTCCGTTTGATGCCAAGGGGCCTCAATCTTAGTCAGCTGTGTGATCCTGGCAAGTCCAATCCAGTGGGAGAAAAGATCCAGCAGCAGACAATATGACTAGATTTGTTTTCAAAAGGAAATGAAATCGTTCCCATTTACTGCTCATGAAGGGTTAAATCTTTACGACCGATTGCTGTCATTTTAAGTTCTCATTGTCGTCTACACTCCCGTACTTCTCTCCCCTTTTTTTCTGTTGTTCAACTCGTCACCAAATCAATCATGTAATGATGGAAGAGTTGTTGGCCTGCACTTGATCGCCCACACTACTACATTGTTCAGCACTACACGCATATACGTGAACACACGCCCACACAATGAATATCAAAAAAAAAAAAAAAACAGTAGGTTTGTAAATTGTTCCCAATATTTTGGCCTGTAATAGGTATTCCTCAGGGGACTTTAATGACAAGAAACTTTATCTTAGACATACTGACATATGTAGAAAATACATTAAATGCATGCAAATATTCGGAACAATTATGTGTTCACAAAAGAGAGAGAGAGAGAGAGAGAGAGAGAGAGAGAGAAGGGAACAGAAGAAGAAAACATAACAGAGACACGGTCGTACATATACGGACAGTAAGATATGTTCATGAAGTTAGCATCAGATCAGTGGTGGAGATGGCTCTTGACAACACTACTCGCGTCACGAAGGTGGGCAGCTCGCGCCGCTCATTTATTACAGGCCTCCGAGGAGCCCTGGGAATGATCCCAAGGTAGGGGGGAAAAGGGCCGCAATTCCTGCAAGTGTTCACAGTGAAATGTGATGAAAGTGTTATTCAATGTGGTTCAACCCGGTCTCATCTAGGCCTGAAGATTATTGCGTTTCACATTTGCTTAACAACTGTATATTTATTTCGTTTTTTTTTTTTTTTTTTTTAAACAGCAAAAAAAATTCTTTTTTGTTTTTGTGTTCTTTTCTTTTCCTCTTCTTTCTTCCTTCCTTCCTTTTTAAAACTTTTTTGTTTCTCTGTCGTTTTCTTTGTTGTATAAACAGCACATTATAAGAGTGAGTATGCCAGTATACCACACATTAGAACATTAACAAAACCAGACACATTGTATCAAATGCCAAATCACTAAATTCAACAAGAATATGCCCATTTGTAAAGGAACATACAGACTATGCATGGTATGTAAGAGACTGGTTGTAAAAAAAAAAAAAAAAAAAAAAAGAAAGTGTAACAGCAACGTGCGCACCAATCAATAAACACACACACACACACACAAACAAACAAAGCAAAACAACAAACGTCTGAAAGTATGGAGATACTGGGTAGACCCTGAACAGTGACAAAAAACACGTGACGAGAAATCCATGTACCATGACACAATCATCATTTCTCTGACCCACTCACCCCCAACACCCACACTTCCCCTGCTCGCCACCCCATTCTCTCTGTACCTGGTGCCAGCGGATTCCTCGTACCCCTGGGTAGCATGGAAGGGGGAGGCAGTGATGATATAGCACCTACCCCTTTCCACCACTGCTACCCGTACCCAGGTGCAAGCCCTGCCCTTGCCCTTAGCGGTCGGCCGGGCTACCATATTACAAGCCACATCACCTTCCTCGCCAATGTGCGTGCCCGACCCTTGAGTTGGGCGTGACAACAACCCCCCCCCCCCCCCCACCACCTCCCCTAGGGCTCCCTGTGAGCGTCACCCGATGACTTACCCATGGTCCAATGCGACGATGACTCGTCTTTCATCATGGGTGCATCATCTTCCGGAGCTTAGCGGACATCCATTCTGGTGCAGTAGGGTGAACACTCCCGGCTATGGGTCGGACAGCCTCACCGTCTACACCACGGCTACGGGACGACAGCCTGACATAAATACCCGGTACAGAGCCCCCAGGGGGATTGGTTGACCCCCCCTGACCCTTTCCGGCAACTCCTTCACCGGCTTGCCTGAAACACAGATGGGATAAAAACCCGTTTCCTTTCCCTATAATGATGATGATCTTGAACATTAAAATCCTCTCCATTCTCTTACCGAAAGAACCTGGGAATAGGTGGGTGGGGAGTCATCTTAGTCATGATCAGATTAACTCCCGCCCTGTTACAAAGCAACTCCCTGGGAGTCAGAAAACACGTGTACACATTCACTCCCAGGGGAGTTATTCTAAAACTATTCAAAACTGACTCCCCTTAGTGGGCAGGGAGTTAAACTTTTACACGCCTGGATTAACTCCCAGGAGTTAATCTGTACTAACTCCCAGGGGGGTCATTCTATTACAGGGTGGGAGTTAAGTCTGATAAATGTACAAAATGACTCCCCCCTTAATGCTTCAAGAATTTGTTGAGACTTGTACAAAAAAGATTTTAGAACACTTTGAAGTTTTACCGAGTGGAGTTATTTTGGCACAGAGTGGGAGTCATTCTAGTTTAACTCCCAGGGAGGAGTTAAAATTTACATATGAACAGTTTAACTCCTTGGGAATTAAACCATTCGGGGAGTTAAAACTTTTCGTTACAATGTTGCTTGAACAATATCCCAAATGACACCAATGGAAAGTTTGTTGTTTTCTCTTTTTTAGCTGCATGTAAAAATATGTTATACATGTTAAAAAATCATTCATAAAATGTTTTTTATTTCTCCTTAGTGTGTTTATACCCTAAACCTCGTCTCCAGATTGAAGCAAAAGCTTTGTGGTAATCAACAGAAGTGCAACATCGGTTTCTTATCGGTTAGTTTGAAAACGTCAGCAAATAATTTTGAGTACAAACATATAGTCAAGAGTGGGATAGGGACGCCTGAATCCTGCTTGATTTCCATAACAGTATGCACTTTGATTTTGTCTTAACCCTGCTTGATTTTAGATTATGCAGTTTGATTTGACACAAATCACTTGACTACACGCTGTAGGAGGCTCAAACAGAAAAAAAAATAAATCGAAAAGGAGAGAGAGAGAGAGAGAGAGAGAGAGAGAGAGAGAGGGGGGGGGGGGGGGGGTAAGATATACCATCCACGCACGCACCCACGCAATCTTTTAGAGAAACTGTACAAACCGCTGAATTTTTTAAATTGAAGTATACCCTAATCAAACACTTTTCTATTTTATTTGAAGGAATTTAAACAGGTAGAACATCTTTCACTTTTTTTTTTAATGAACGTCTCTCCAGTTCACAAAAAAAGAAATTCTGAACAAGAGTGATGTCCGTGGGAAGGGGAGGGGTGGTGGTGGCGAAAACAGAAAACCAAGTGTAAATTTGGCGTGCAAAACGTAAAAGGGCGCAGAATAAAATGTAACAAGAAAATGAATACTGAAATAAAACGACTTGGCGTCATGATAAATTGGCTCCTGGCATATTTCCGTTTCCATGGTACCAAGACTGGGCCTCTCACCTCTTCCTTCTGCTGCTTCATGGCAGCAGCATTGAATGAGGGCTTCGTCCATTCTCTGCAAAGAAAAAATAGTGGAATAGATAAATAAGGAGCGCTTACAAGAAGTCAAAGGCGTGTACAAAAGGCAAGCAAAAAGCAGAACAGGTGTGAGAGAGACTATGAGAAACTTGAACAGTGCACAATTCAGCTTAGATATAGAAACAGAACGATGCAAAACAGTAAACGCCGGAAGGTCTGGACAATCTGAAGAGAACCCAACGGTCACATGAACACGTTACTTGAAATCCATGTACTTCAATCCTCACTCCCATTACTCCTCTATCTTCCCCACCCATACACACACACATTCGTGCACGTGCTAAACACGCACGTGCCAAACAGGCACGCGAGCGATCACACACACACACACACACACACACACACACACACACACACACACACAAACCACACACACACACACATCCATGTATATGTTAACACACACATACGTGCACGAACACACACACACACACACACACACACACACACACACACACACACACATATATACATACATATACATATCCATGTACATTTTAACACACACATACATGCACGAACACACACACACACACACACACACACACACACACACACACACACGCACACACACACACACAGACGCATGCACACACATACACACACGCACCCCCACCACACCTACCCCCCCCCCCCCCTCCCCCAGCCCCCTACTCAGCCCCCCAAGTCTCTGTACCTGGTGTCAGCTGGAACTTCGTCCTCATGCCCCTGGGTCGCGTGGTGGAAGGGGTAGGCGGTGATGATATAGCACCTACCCCTTTCCCTTTGCACCACCACCCGTACCCAGGTGCACGCCCCCTCCCTGCTCCGGCCCACCCTGTGCCTGAAACACCCGGAAAGGAATGTACACTGATAATGATGATGATGATGATAGTACAATAATGCACACTGAAGATAATGATGATGATAACAATAGTATACACTGATGATAATGATGATACAATAACATACACTGATAATGATAACATTAATGATGGTTTAAAAAAGTTAATAACTTGCCTGAAACACCCAGAAAGGGATACACACTGATGATGATACAATGATATACACTGATGATAATGATGATGATCACAAAAATAATGATAAAACATGTTCATTTTTGTTGGTAATAGTAAAGAGAAGAAGAATATTAATGATAATGGAAATATTTTTAACTTTATTACTGTTATCAAAGTAATCAATTTTCTTTATGAAATAATAGTGATGATAAAAGCTATTATAATAATGATAAGATTTACAAGAATAATTACCATGATAATTAGAGTCATAATGCCTATTAGTAGGCCTACTAGTATTTTTATGTTAATTATTATAACATCATATCATTATTATCATTGTAAATGTTATTGGTCTTGTTATTCTTATGATTCTTAACATTATTATTTTGATTATTATCAACTTTCATGATAATAATAATGATTAACATAATTATTTATCATTATCATCATTATTATTATTACCATTATCGTTATTACTGTCAGAAAATTCAAACTTTTAACTGCTTTAGTAACAATTGAGTCAATATGTTTTTTTCCAGTTTAATTTTGGTGTAAGTAGGACACCTAAAAATGTTACTTCAAGTTTATAAAAGAAAAAAAAAATTCCCGTCCTCTCCCAGAAACAATATAGGTAGGTTACTTGGGTTGCATTCATTGTTAAAAAAGAACCAAATGTGTCTTTTCAACAGGGAATTGAAAACCATTCAAGTGTATATAACTATTTCATTTATCCAGCTCGTTCTGAAAGAGCTTCTGAATATAATTAATGTGACGTAAATTTGTTCTTTTCTTTAAAGATATGTTAATCCATATTGCAATGTCATCAGCATATTGAGCTACCTTGGTATATGATGAAAAACATGTATATAAGTCATATAGCATTACGTTGAATAACACTGGGGATATTATAGAACCTTGTGGAATTCCCATATTTATAGATCTTGAGGATGATAAAGCCACCACACAACTTTGGTCATTATATGTCTCCCACTTAAAAAGGATTCCACATAATTGTAGACGTGACCAGTCCAATTTGTTTTAATTTATACAATAATCGGCTGTGCCACACTCTATCGAAAGCTTTAGTAAGATCAAAGAAGGAAGCAAGGACACTTTTACGTTTAGAAAACCGTTTCTTAATTTGAGTAGTTAGTCGTGTCAGGTGATCGATTGTACTTCGTCTTTTTCTAAATCCGGCTTGATGTGAAGAACATGCATTTTTTCATCACAGTAGTAGGCCATTCTGAAATTTACTATTTTTTCCATGACTTTTCCAGTATGAGACGTGACTGAAATAGGTCTGTAGCTAGACGTCTCAGACCGAGACTTGCCCTGTTTTAGAATAGGAGTCACAATGGACGTCTTCCACATATCGGGGATTTGCCCACATTCCCAACATTTTTTAAAAATAATTTATGTAAAATGACAATCCAGTTCTCTGGTAAATGGTTTAACATAGTGCAATAGATCCCATCCAAACCAACCAAAACCTTTTTATTTCTCAACAGACGGATAGCATTCCAGACTTCCTGTAAAGATATTGATACATGATAGAACTATTGTTGTTTGGTAAAGGATCTCTATAGTTAACAGTATATTTATTTTTCAATCGAAACGACTTTTGCTCATTAGGCAAAAACACAACATGTTCTAACGTAGATAGATGCAAATTCCTCTGCCTTTTCTTTGGGAGATAGAAATTCTTTACTTGTTGTTTTGACTGGGTGTTCTTGGAGTTTAATGCCCAATCTCATTTCTTTCACCTTATCCCACACCTTTTTCAAGTCTTTACAGTCAGACGCTTCATTTAGACAGAACTGTGACCAGTATTGTCTTTTTGCTTGCGCTGTAACTCTGCTTTTATTTTTGTACTGCACATTTCTTTATGAGCTGCATCTTTTATCTCTTGCACAGGAACGTTTCTAACTTTTAGCCAATTAAGATAAGCTAATTTTTTGCTTTAACAGCCTCATCGCAAACCTGATTCCACCAGACATTCCCTGAGAATGTTTCACATCCTTTTGATACTTTTTTTGGAATAGCTAGAGCAGCAGCCTCAAGAACTGCTTTCTGAAAGCATCAAAAAATGATGTTAACATCCTCACAAATAACTTCACTCTCAGTCTTCTCAGTGAGGTAATTTTGAAAAGTTTCCCAATCTGCCTTTATGTAATTAAATTTGGGTATAACATCTTCACCACTAACTTCAGATCCAACGGATTCTTTAAAAGATAAAAGTATTGGCACATGGTCACTACCTAGTGGGTTCATTGACTGTATCCCACTTTGCTGTTAATGCTAAAGCAGGTGAAACAAAGGTAAGATCAAGCGCCAATGATCTATGATGAGATGATAGGTCTGGGATGCGCATAGTTCTCCATCGTTAAGCAAAACTAAAGATGAATCCACAACAGTTTCCAGAAAATCAGGGTGAGAAACTATTTGACAACCTTTATCCTAGAAAGGAGCATGAGAATTGAAATCGCCACCAACGATCCACTTTTCTTTAGAACAGTGTAGAGAACGTAACCAGTTAGTATTTTGCCCATTTAGGCCCCTGAGAATAATAAACTGATGCAAAATGTAAAATTTGATTCTTTGAAACTTTCAATTTTATAAAGGATGCCGACGCATTAACCGTACTTTTTGTAAAAGAAAAGTGTGTGTGTGTGTGTGTGTGTGTGTGTGTGTGTGTGTGTGCGCGCGCGCGTGCGTGTGCGTGCGTGTGATATTTGCGAGTCGACTTCCACGCAGTGACAGCCCTGATATGGCCCTTTGCGGTCGGCCGGGCTAAAAGCAACAATGTCTCACTCAAAGATCGGTGTGCCGTATCCCTGATGTTAATTAACGTGCCCCCTCCCCCCCCCTCCCCCCCGCCCAGCCCTTAGGGCTCTACGTGATGACTCACCCATGGTCCAACGTGACGATCACACGCCTGTGGTCACGGGGGCAGTGTTGGGCGTGTCCCTGCAGCCACGTCCTCCTGATGGTGACCCGATGGACTCTATGTCCGGGCCCACAAATCTGGAGGACGTGTTCGCCGCAGGGCCGTGTCTCTCCAAGATGTGTTTCCTGCAGCATCATCATCACCGTCGTCATCATCAATATTGTCTTCGTCATCATCATCATCATCATCATCATCGTTGTCGTCGTCGTCGTCGTCATCATCATCATCATCATCATCCTCGTCATCATTATCATCATCATCACTATTGTCATCATCGTCCATCATCATCATCATCACCATCATCATGCCATTCATAACAATAGGGGGGGGGGGGGGGGGGCAGCTTTTCAAACGTATATAAATAAACAACACCTGCTTTCCCACAGGTCTAAACTTAAAAGAGTCAGAGAATCCAGGTTTTGCGATTCTGATCTTGTGCCGGACAAAAAGTAGAAGTGGCAGCAACAGTAGTAGCAGCAGAAGAAACAGTACCAGTAAAGGAAGAAGGAGAATTAGAAGAAGAATTAAGAAAAGAATCAAAAGAAGAGGAAGAAGAAGAAGAAGAATGTAGGACTATTTATTAGGAAGACGAAGAGAAACAAGCAGAAGAAAACCAACGAGAACAAAAATGCTGCGTAATTGAGCACAATACATTAACTCGAATGCGAATTGAATTTTTTTTTCATTTCAAACATTTCTATTTGTTTCGAGTAAAAATACAAACAAACAAACAACAAAACACATGCATTAACATTTACGTATGCATACATATCTACACATACCGTACAGAAATAAAGATTTGCACAGTACTGCATTGCACCAAACATCAAATCACATCACACACACACGCCCCCCCCCCCCCCCCCCCTCTCTCTCTCTCCCTCTCTTAGCTGTCGACAATGCTTGGTTTAATAAACAGCAGAGCTGACCACTCGGACTGTTAGACATCTTTTTACCTCCCTTGCATCCTTCATGGGCTCAAAGGTTTTCCCCTTACAGTTTGAATAGTTTACATGATATGATTTTAGTTATTCAGCAACTTATTTTCTTACCATTTTTTCTTTCTGTTTCACTGTTCTACCCTTCACTGGCTGCTTTGGGTGCTATTGGATTCTTTTTTCTTTTCCCCTCTTGGTGGTGAGAACACCACAGAATTATGGACTGTGGTGTGTCTCCATTTCATGCCATGAGACCTCAACCTCAATCATCTGTGCGAATCTGACACCTACGATGCAGTAGATGAGGATCTTTTGTATAACGGATTTCCGTAAAATCAAATTGTTGATCTTTTGTATAACGGATTTCCGTAAAATCAAATTGTTACTCTTCAATTTTTTTTTAACTAACAACAGTAGTTTGCTGGAATAGTCTTGTAAACACACAAGAAAGATGTTTAAACTCTACTTACTTGTTTACATTGTATACCGTTACACATAAACCCCCGCACACCATACGAAAATAAGCACAACAGATCCGTATATTGTTCTCTAAACTTTGGCCTCTGAAAGGTTTTGCTCGGGAAACTGTAATGACAAAATAAATTATTGTAAGTGTTATATTTTACATACCTTCAAACATAGCGAACAACTAAAAAGAGAACACAGAAGAAGAAAACGTAACTGAGACAAGGCTATGATGCAAATACGTATGTTACCGACACATTCAGTTAAAACTGGAAAATGACTTAACAAACACAACACTACTCACGTCACGTAGGTGAGCAGCTCAGGCCGCTCATTAATTGCGGGCCTCCGAGGAGGCTTGGGGGTAATCCCAAAGTAGGGAGACAAAGGCCGCAATTCCTGCAGGAGTTCACACGTAACATGTGACGAAAGTGTTAACAGTAATGTGTACACCTTTAACAAAAACACACCACAAAAAACAAGCAAACAAATGAGAAAAAAAAACATCGTGAAAGCCGTGAGAAAGCGCGTGTGCGCACGAAACACACTGTCATGAGAAAAAACATACACTTATAAAAAAAAATTCTCCAGGCCCAGCATGTTTACAACAGTGAAAAAGCAACACGTTAACACAATTCTGAATAAGAACCAGAACGTTATCCCTTGTAATCATTGAAACAAACACACACACTAATTATCATTAAAATTCTGAGACCAAAAGTTTACGAAAGTGACTATGCCATATTTAAAACAAACGTCTGAATAAATCATCCAAATAAAAGAAAGACCATCACAAAACTGCAGAAACGTTGCCAATTAAAAGAAAACTCTTCATTTTCATTTACTTTAATATATTTTTTTTTCTCTATAGTTTAGTTATTAAATGTGTGTTTTGATCAAACACACCACACATACACCTTCAGCATTTATCGAAAAGGAGAGAGAGAGAGAGCGAGATAATGAGAGAGACAGACAGGGAAACAGACACAGACAGAAGAGAGGTGCACATAATACCCGTTTCATCAAGGTGCCAGTCCCAGGTGATGCAAAGATCTATTGGGGTTTAGAACAATCCGGCTTAGCACGATGTTTAACATTTGTTTCAGTGTTTGTACTGCTACTATCGGAGTTTTAAAAACAATCCAGCTGAGCACGATGTACACATTTGTTTCTGTATTTGTACTGCTACTATTGGAGTTTAGAACAATCAGGCTTAGCACGATGCTTACATTTCCTTCAGTATTTGTGCTAAGTGCAACTATTACAACAACAAAAGAGGGGAGGAGTTATTCGCAGACATTCATTTTGTTCTAGCCTACATAGTAAAGTCAAACCACAACAGGACGATCGGAAAACGCCATGTTGATGAAACTAGAAATTGATTCAATCATTCAATAACCTTTATATATTTTTTTTCAGTCTTAGACATAAGAGCAAGCTTTGTTTATGATTTAATATTTCTTGCAGTCATTTCAACTCCAAGCTGCTCTGAAAATTGCTGGAACGGTGCTCAGTTACCTATCCTTGGAATTTATTAGTTTGTTACAGTTCAGTGCCTCGCGGGTTCGTTCCAAGAACTGGCCCTCAGCTCTTGTGTCTTAAGCTGTTATTTTTCATATTTCCTACTTTTCACAAGAAAATGTAGCTTATTTTGTTGTTTCATAATTTTCTTTTGCTTCTTAGGCGGGGACCTATGGGGTTTTTTTTGTTTTTCTTTTTTTTTTGAAAATTCAACAAACATACTATGCTATTGCACACCAACCTCTTTCTAGAATGGCATTCTGATTAAAGCCTAAAAGGCAGAGGAATAAAGTTGGAACTTTTCAAAGTCACTGAGGTGAAACCATCAGGTTTGAAAAATACCGGTAACCGCCCAAGCGTTATGATATACTAATACTGGTATCAGCCCAAGCGTTATGATATACTAGGTAAATTCCTTCCCTTTTGCTAACTGTCTTTCCCTTGAAGACTACAAGCTCGCTGAAAGCTCATTTTTAAAAGCATATATTTATTTCCCCCATTTACCCACTCATGAAGATTTCAAGCTCGCTGAAAGCTCATTTTAAGAAGCATGTATTTATTTTCCCATTCACCCACTCATGCACGTACTGCTAGATAGGCAAATTTATCCATCACCGCAGATGTGAAAGCTTACCTGCCCCCTACGTTTTCAATCTAAGACATAAGAGCAAGCGTTGTTTATACTTCACTTTATAAATAAATATATATGTGTGTGCATGCATACTTCCCTAAGAATGCCTGTGTTACAAGAGAAGGGAAAGAAAGGGACGAACAGTCGAAAGTTTTCGTCGGTAAATGTACAACTTTGCAGGCAAGATTATCACATCAAAAACTGCATCTGTATGCCTGCATGCATCTTGTTGGACACCTAATGAAATGGGTAGTATTTCCAACTGAAATATCAGCAGTACTGACCATTTTCATATAAATCTTCCTGTGTAGTTAAGTCCAAAACTGGTAGACGCTTTCGCCGTTGTACAGCATGTATTAGTAATGTTTCTTCATGGCAGTTACAAAAGTTGGGTATTTCTGACTAAAAAAAAAAAAATCTGTTCAAAGGGCTACTTTGTAAAAATTCCAACTGAACATCAACCGAAGTTTTAAGAACGGTTGGAAAATGTTTGGTTCCAATTTCAATGTTCTAAGTTAGTTTCTTCAAAGTCAAGATGACTGCAGGCGGAAACTGACTCAAATTTCAAAAGGAAAATCACTATGCTGCCAAACGAAAGAAACAAATGACAAGACAAAAACACGACGCGTTTCGATCTCTATGGTCTTCTTGAGGCAATACAAACAACACTGAAGACCATGAAATCGAACCTCAAAGTCAAACAGTCATACATTTTTGCAGCCAATTTGAGCAGATCGGTGACGGACTGTTCGAGCTGAGGTGACCTGTATTTGTTACTGTCGTCCGTGTGTGGGTTTGACTACGCTCAAGATCGGAAAGGCTGTGCCAGTCTGGAATAAATGTTCATTTGTTATTTGTTCATCTCTCTGGTTGTTTTTGCTGGTTCTTGTCCAGGTACAGGGTTTAGAACATCACTCTGGTTGGGAATGTCTTCCTGTTTGTTGTGTGTGTGTGCTGTGCTGCCATTTTCTGCTGTTTGTTCTGTGTGCTCTGTTATGTCATTTTCTGCTGTTTGTTCCGTGTGTTCTGTGCTGTCATTTTCTGCTGTTTGTACTGTGTGCTCTCTGTCATTTGTGCTGTTTCATTTCTGCTGTTTGTTGTACTGTGTGCTCTGCGCTGTCATTTCTGCTGTTTGTTCTGTGTGCTCTGTGCTGTCATTTCTTCTCGGCAGTTTGGTGTCGTAAGCGGCATTCGTTTGAAGTTATGGGCCTGTAATCATTTCATCACTGCTGCATGAGTTACCCGAATTGTTTTTGTTATCAAAACGAAGAACCTCTCCGAGTTAAAAAAAAAAAAAAAAAAAAAAAAAAAAAAAATTTCAAACGATTAAACGAAATCCTCCAGGTAACAGAGACAAACGAAGTACAAGACAAAACACGATGCGTCTCGACCTCTCAGGTCTTCTAGCGAGATTGAAAAAAAAGTAATGACAATAAAAACGAAGAACAAACTTACGTACTCAAAGTCGTCACAAGTTGGAAACTAAATCACGATTTTAAAGAATGTAACACTAAAATCGATACACCAACGAAACGCAAAATTTCTTTAATTAACATATAGAAAGAAATATCCCTGTACTGAATAAAGAAAAAGAAAAAAGTTTTTAGCTAAATGAATGGCAAAGGAATAACGCACACAGACGGCACGGTAAGACTTACAATCATAGAGACATCCATTTTGCCTGTAGGAAAAAATGGTACTGATTTCTTTATCACATTCCACCGACAGCTCCTTCAAGGTGTTCACAATCTATGGCCACTGCTTTCACAATCAGGCTACTCTTCCACACGAAAGCAACTCCTTCCAGCTATTCACACACTGTGGGCTGGCTACTGTTTTATACAGGCCCAGCTAGTCCTGGCCCATGTGATCAAAAGCTCCTCGCTCATTCGCACTCTCCGTGCAACAGTGGTTTTCATTGGTCAGACACATCGGCCTCAGGGAAGTGGCTCAGCCAAACACAATCTAGGGGACATTGTTTGTTCTAGGGGGAGCCAGGACTGACACTTAGGTCATGAAGGTGGTGGCGGCGGCGGCGTAACCAGGTTGCACAATTTTCACTCTCTTTGTGTGCTTAGCCAGGCCACTACTACACCTTTCTTTCCTTCCCCTTCATTCCGCCCTTTTATATGCCCATTTCTCTTCTCTTTTGGCGGTACTGACTGTCTCTCTCTCTCTCTCTCGGCCCCCTCTTTCCCACACACCCCTCTGTCTAACTCGCTGTATTTGTCTGTTAATCTGACTGTCAGTTTCTCACTCTCTCCCCCACCCCTCTCTCTTTCTTGCTTACTCCACACACACATACATTACTACTCCTACACGCCCCCACCCTCCTTCCGTTCCCCCCCCTCCCCCTGCACTCCCCCTTGGACCCTCCTTCCGTTCCCCCTGCACCCCCTTTGACAAAGCAGATCTTTCAATGATTTCATGATGGGAGTGAGAGTTACACTACCTGTTCATTCTTTTGCCATTTTTTTTGTTCCATGCCTCTTTTAAGATTTTCTGCCACGCCAGACAAACTGAGGTTAATTGCATTTTTTTACTGTGCGTCTTTGTGTTTGTTGGACTCTACTCCAAGATCGCAAAGGCTCTTCCAGTCTGGAATAAACGTCAGTTTGTGTTGTTCATTTCTCCAGTTGTTGTTGCCGTGTAGATGTGTCAGATACATGAGACTGGGCGAGGTTAGTTGATTTGCAAAGCCTGGTGCTACACAATTTTCTTTCGAGGTAGACTTAGAGACTTGCGCTTTGACTTCATTGAAGCAAGCAGCATCTTACTTCGTTATCCACGTGGTAGTTTGGTGTGGAAGAACAAACTAACACAGTAAACCCTACAGACTTTAATATTGTTTTGTAGGAACAGTTATGCCAATACTAAATACGAAAATAACTCGTTGGAGTAAACCACAGCACACTGACACATACATACACACACTCACAAAGGAAGACTTACAATTTCAGAATCATCCATTGTCGTTCTGTCCAATTCAGACCTGTCACTCACAGACTTGTGGTCAGAACACATACACAAAACAGTACAACACGGCAAGAAGAATACCATCTGGTCGCTGGCTTGAAGTCTCCTACAACTGTCGACTGGCTTTCCCGAAACGGAACAAGGTCCGTGGCACGTGGTTCACAGACCATGGGATTGGCCAGAGAGACCTGTCTCAGCCAATGACGACAAATCTCTGTCCTGAGGACATTGCGTCTATCTACTGATAGACCGGACTGACGGCAAGACGGTCAACTGTTTGTTAGGTCATGAGAGAGAGAGGGGTGGAGGCGGTGCAGTAATCAAGCTATACGGTTTCTCACTTTCTTTGTGTTGTGGGGGACACTGTCTTTTTAGTGACCCCCAACATTTTTCTCCACCCTTACGGCCCCTCCTTTGTCCCACTTTCTGACCCCTCTCTCTCTCTCTCTCTCTCTGTCTGTGCGGTGCACGAATACCTTTAATCTACACACGTTGGCGCAGCACAAACACTCTTTCTCTCTCTTCTTCTCTTCTCTTTCTCTATTTCTATTTCTCTTCTTCTTCTTCTCTCTTCTTCTTCTCTCTCTCTCTTCCTTCTTCTTCCCCCCCCCCCCCCCCCCCCCCCCCCCCCCCCCCCCCCCCCCCCCCCCCTCTTTCTCTCTCTCTGACCCACTGTATTTATTATATCTGCCACATCTGTCTGTCTGCCCATCAGCCTGTATGTCCATCTCTCTGCCTGTCGGTTGGTCTGTCTGTCAGTCTGACTGTCTCTGTCTATCTGCCTCTCTATCTCGCTCACACACGCGCGCGCGCGCACGCACACACACACACACTGCGAATCTAATCTCATCATATGTATTGTACGCAGTCTTAGGACAGAATGAGAGAATCAGCACACCAAAAATTAGAACATAATACCTACACGCTTTGTATCAAATAAAAAAACAAAACAAGAATCGACGATCAGATTTCCATCATAGTAGAACACACAGATAGGGCATGGCGCGCGAGTGTCGAAAATGTTTTAATTTGGTATTTGAAAAATAGCGTCATTTTACACACACACACACACACACACACACACACACACACACACACACACACACACACACAACGCACGCACGCACGCACGCACGCACGCACACACACACACACACACACACACACACACACACACACACACACACACACACCTACACACAGAGTTTAATTGCATGTCTTAACCTGATCATCTGTGCACCACTAAACCTTTGTTTTTCATATGGCAATAAAGTATGTTCTTGTTCTTCACACACACACACACACACACACACACACACACACACACACACACACACACACACGCACACACACACATACACCTACACACACACACCACTAAACCTTTGTTTTTCATATGGCAATAAAGTATGTTCTTGTTCTTCACACACACACACACACACACACACACACACACCACACACACACACACACACACACACACACACACATACACACACACACCTACACACAGAGAGCAGTGGTAGGGGTTGTGGGGAGAGGGAGAGAGGCGTATGTGCGTTGCATCCAGTTATCAATGAAACTGTCAGTGCACCATACATTACTACATGAATAAACCCAGACATTTTGGATCCAAAGTGAAAAACACTCAAACCAGCAAGCCATGCAGCGTCTTATCTGTAGAAAAACCACACACACACACACACACACACACACACACACACAATGCATGGTGAGTGTGACTCGGTTTAGGGATTAAAGAAAACCCCCCCCCCACCCCACCCCCTCGCCTCCACATGGGACTGATGGACGTAGTGGAAACAGTGTTTACAGTTACAAACAACATACATTTCTTTCGCCAGTGTTTTCAATACCCGTCTCAATTCCATGTGTGCGCTTTCTCTGTGATAGTAGTTAGGTACTGAACTTGTCAGATTTAACTCCCCTCAACAAAGCAGATCTTTAAGTGATTTCATGATGGGAGCGAGAGTTATGCTACCTGTTCATTCTTTGCCATTTTGGGTTTCTTGCCTCATTTCAGATTTTCTGTCATACCACTCAAACTGAGGTTAACTGTATTTATTTTTGTTCGTCCTTGTGTTTATTGGTCTCTACTCTAAGATCGCAAAGGCTGTTTCAGTCTGGAATAAATGTCAATTTGTATTTGTTCATTTCTCC